>PVJA010011006.1:0-55761 GCA_004027025.1 Myocastor coypus
TTTTTTTTTTTTTTTTTTTTTTTCTTTTTTTTTTCTTCTTTTTTTTTTTTTTTTTTTTTTTTTTTTTTTTTTTTTTTTTTTTTTTTTTTTTTTTTTTTGGCAAGACCGGGATTTGAACTTATGACCTTGCACTTTCCAGGCAGGCACTTGTGTCACAGAGCTATCTCCCCAGCCCCCTACTTATTCCTAATTGTATGTATTTATCACTATAAATTTCCTTGTCCACATTCCTTTCACTGTCTACAAAATTCAGCATGTTGTATTTTCATCTTTGTTTAGTTCAATATATGTGTTTTTACTTCTGTTGAGACCCTTTGTAACTGTGGACTGTGGACTATTCAAAATTGTGTTGCTTAGCTTCTTACTACTTAGAGATTTTCCTGTTATTTTTATTCTGTTGGGTTCTAGTTTGATTACAGTATATTCAGAAAACAATCTTCATCATTTGAAATGTGTTGAGGTTTGTTTTATGACCAAGAATATGGTCTATCTTGGTGTAACATCTGAGGATATTTAAGAGGAATGTGCACGCTGATGCCTTTGAGTGACGCATCCTATAAACGTGGACTTTTCCACAGCAGTGGGCGATACTGACTTACTCTATGGCCTGGCTGATTGTTTTCTATCAACTGTTGAGGTATGATTATTGATGTCTCAGATATAACTATGCACTTCATTTCTCCTCTTTGTTTTATGATTTTTGCTGCGCATGTTTTGAAGTTCTGGCTGGGACTTGCACATTTAGCATTGTCTTTTATCCTTACTCAATACCCACTGTGTCCTCCACAATTTTCTTTGCTCTGAAGTCTAAGTTTTCTGCTATTAATAGCCACCCTCTACTTCCTACTGGTTAATATCGCAATCATATATATTTTTCTATTCTTTTATTTCAGATTGTCTACATTACTATGTTTTTTGTTTGTTTGTTTGTTTGTTTTTGTCTTTTTGAGACCGGGTCTCGTGCAGTTCAGGCTGGCCTTGAGCTCACTTTTGTAGCCCAGGCTGGTCTCGAACTCGCACCGATCCTCCTGCCTCAGCCTCCCGAGTGCTGGGATTACAGGTGTGCGCCACCACGCCCGGCTTACATTACTATGTTTGAAGTGAGTTTCTTGGAATCAGCATATAGTTGGGTCATATTTTAAAATGTATCTTTTAAGTAGCCGTCTCATATTGTATATATTTAGTATCATTATTGATATGATAGGTCATAAATTTATCACTTAACCTCTTTCAATTTGTTTTCATTTTCTTTTTTTTTTCTGCCTCTCCAATTTAAATTTTATTTATTACAGTGGTGTCTATGTATGCCTTAGAAAAGCTTCGTTTAGTGTTCTCTACTTCTATCAATAGTCCATCACAGTCCATTGACATTATCATTGGAATAGAGAAAGTGACATGCAGAACCTCCCTCTATAGATTTTATTCTCCTGCTTTTATAATTGGTTCAAGTATTTGCCCTATATGCATTCATAGCCACATGAGAAAGTATTATAATTTTGAATCAAAAGTTAAATTTCATTTTGAAAGCTCAAAGCAGAAAATCTATATCTACCCACATTTTTGTTTCCGTCTTTATATCACTGAAATATTTTAATTATTTTTCTCTGTTTAAAAACATTTTTAGCCATTCTTTGAAAGAAGGTCTGCTGTCTGATTTTCTTTTGATTCCTTAATGACATTTTCATGGGTCTAGGGCCATAGTTTGACAGTTTTCTTCTTTGAACACTTGAAATGTACTAAGTCATTTTCTCTGGTCTCCAGGTGTTGTTCAAATTCCATTTCACCTATAGGTATGTATGGTATTGCTATTTTTTTTTTTCAAGATTTCTTTATTTGCCTTTGATTTTGAAAGTTTGGCTTAATGTCTTGATATGGATCTATTTGGATTTGTCTTTCTTGGGTTTTTTTTTTTTTTAACTTATTGAATCTATAGGCTTACATCTTTTGCCAAATTTGGCAATTTTCTAACACATTTCTGAGCAATTTTCTGGCCATATCTCTTTCCCCTAACCTTCTGTGATGACATCATTGTTAGAATTTTGTTATGGTTTTGCAAGTCTCTAGTGTTCTGTTCATTTTTTACTGTCTCTTTTACCTGTTGTTTATTGCATAGCTTCTATAGCTCTGTTAAAGTTCACTGATTATTTTTTTCTGTGTTCTGTTTTGCTGCTGAGCCAGTCCATTGAGTCTTTTACTTTGATTACTGTAGTTTAAAATCTGAAATTTCCACTTTATTCGTATTTATATCTTACATTTCTTTTTGGTCTGTATTAGATTCTTTTTTGTTTATTTATTTTTATTTTATTTTATTTTATTTTGTTTTATTTTATTTTATTTTATTTTGTTTTATTTTATTTTATTTTATTTTAGGGAAAGGTCTACATGGTGTTCAGGATCTCACTACTAGATCAGACTCATAGTGATCCACCTGTTCACAGCCTCTCAAGAGCCAAAATCTTGGATTACAGGCATGTGCCACCACACCCAGTCTTAATTGCTGTCTCAGCACACCTGGGGATCGAAACCCCAGCCCCTGTGCCTGCTTGCAGGCTCTTTAATCCACTGAGCTATTTGGCCAGCTGTCAACAATCTATATTAGTTTCTAACAGCATTGTACAAGATTCTGTAAGTTCAGTAGCTGAAAACTATAGAAATGTATGCTTTTTCAGTTCTGCATGCCATGAGACTGAAGTCAAGGTATTTGTCAGGCTCACTTTCTTCTAGCAGCTCTGAAGGGGATCTCTGCCAGCCCTCTCATCTAGCTTCTGGTGACAATTGACAAACTTTGTCTTCTCTTGTCTTTGTGTGTGTATCTTTATGAGACAGGATCTCACTATGCAGTTGAGCTCATTTTGTAGCCCAATCTGATCTTGAGCTCCTAATGGTCCTCCTGCCTAAGACCCCCAAGTGCTGGGTTTATAGGCATGTGCTGCCACGCCCCACCACACATTTCTTGTCTTATAGATCTACCACTCCAATCACTGTCTCTGTCTTCAATGGAATTCTCTGTATCTTTGATCTCTATATCTCCTTTGATAAGAAAACCAGTCATATTGGATTCCTCTAGTATGACTTCATTTTGAATAATTACATCTGCAAAAACCTTATTCACAAGGTCATATTCTGTAATACTAGAGGATAAGATTTACTGTTTTCATTTAGGAAGGACACAATTCAACCCATGAGATTCTCTATTGATTGTTTTAAAATTCAGTTTGAGATCTTACTTCTTAGTATGATGAATAATTTCTTGTTGAAGCTTGGACCATTTGAATATTATACTATAAGATAGCTTTATTCCAGCTTATGCTACTACAACAGAACACCAAGACCAGTTATAATGGAAAGAAACACATTTTCTCATACTTATGAAAGCCAGGGATTTCAAGATTAGAGGACAATAATCTGGTATTTTCATATATTACACTGGCCATGGTAACATGGTAGAAGACAGAAGGATGAAAGAAGGAAGGAGGAACAGAGAGAGGGAAAGTGAAAGAATGGGAAGAAATAAAGGAGGGAGAAACATGGTGGGGGGAATTCTTCCTTTATAACTGATCCATTCCTGTGCCAGTGGTATCAATCCATGCTCTCTATCTGAGTAATCTTACCATGCTTTATCAGATCCCACCTCCTCCCAACACTACAACATTGGGGACCAAGTTTCCCACATTTGTTTATTGAGGATAGGGAGGTTAATTAATGATTGGCTTGAGTGAGAATGCTCATCTGAGTTGAGTTATCACGATTCTGGGAAAGGCAAGATTTTATGTTGCTTTCCCTCTGAGAAGCTTCTGCCATGCTCTAGGGTTGATCTCTGGTCTTCCCCTGGCCAAGGCTAACCGCAGTCCTCTTGGGATGAGCTCAGGGCCTCACTCACCTTGAGCTTCACCTCCTGGCCTTTGGCACACACCCTGCATCATTAGCTCTGGCCTCTGCCTTTGGCTTGAGCTTTGTCTCCTGATTCTCGGCGCTGATTCTTTGGTTTCCAGGATCTGCTTTCCTGCCTGCCTGTACAGACTCTGGCATCTGTATGGCTCCTTGCACTTTCCATTACAGATCCTTCAGTCTTCCATTATGGATTCCTGGTCCTCCTGACTTGGATTTGTGTGGAACATTGCTGTGGGATCCATACCCTTATCTGGATTTTTCAGATCTCTAGCAAGTGGTCAGATCACACTCATCTACATTAGACTCTAGTAAGCACTGACTAATACAGGGGGACACAGTAAAACCATGTCAGAGTCTCTGGAACTTATTTAAACCTTTGATGTTATCTAATTTCTCCTAATGGCACTCCATGGGGGAGGGGAGGAGAAGGGCTTATTCATGCTAGGTAGAGGCAGAGTACCAGCTCTTATTGACACCAGAGAGGATAGAATATTTCACTGTGGAGAGTTGGGTGAGACTTCCAGTTTCCCACTAGCCTTCTACTGATATCTCCCCCGGTGGGCATGGGGAATGCCTCAGTGATGATCACCTTCCAAGACATACAGGGGTGTGTCTGTCTTCATTCTAGTGGCGTGTTTCCTGTGACACCATCCCACTGGGGAGAGGAACCTATTACTTCCTGACAGAGGTGCAAATTTGTACTGTGTCTTTGTCTTTGTGATGTGCATGTGGGAAGAGGCCAAAACATTTTTATATGATATTTTGCTGAAGTAAAGCAGCTGATATCGGTAAGTTTTCAGTCTTACTAGGTTGCTTCTTCCTCAGTCCTTAGTCTTACCAGAGCTGGCTTTGTTGAACTTGCCTACATAGTGATGGAAAATCTTTTAGAGCTTTCAGTAACAAACAGCCAAATGCACTACAGGTGGCTCACCATCACTGGCCTGAATCCTTTGTATTTATATGACTGGCTTCCTCAGCTCTTGCTCTGGGCTATATGATGAAAAAGATTGTCCAAGCAACTCGCTGCCATGGTGTTTGTTTGTTTGTTTGTTTGCTTGTTTGAGACAGGGTCTTGCTATGCAGTTCAGGCTGACCTGCTCTCACTATGTAGCCCACGCTGGTCTTGAACTTGCAATGATGCCCCTGCCTCTGTCTCCTGAGTGCTGGGATTGCAGGTATAAGCCATCATGCCCAGCTTCTGCCATGTTATCTTGTGGGTCAGTGTGCCTTCTTATCTCCACCTTTCAGAGTATTCTTGTGATTATTAAAAAATACGCAAGTATTTGAGTTGCACTTAGTGAGAAGAAGAGGCAAAATATACCTACTCCATCTCTGTGAAAACAGAAGCCCCTTAGTAGATGTCTTTCTAGCTCATTATTACAGTAAATTATGTTAACACTTTTTCTGGTGTTGAACAATCCTTGTATTACTAGAATGAATCCTAGTTGCCCATACTGACGTTTTCTTTCAATATATATCTAAATTTAATTTGCTAATATTTTGCTTATAACTGCTGTATCTATATTCTTAAGTGAGCTGGGTTAGACTCTTGGTGTGTGTGTGTGTGTGTGTGTGCGCGCGCGCGCGCACACAGGCACTGTGTGTTTGCAGGCTGTCATGTGAAGGATTTTGCTTACTGCTTTGAGTGATTGGAGAGGCTTTCCATATTTTGCTACACGATAAATAGTTTAAACAACATGGGCTGCTTCCATTCTTTGAATATTAAATAAGTCTTCCCTGTAAAGCCTTTGACTTCGGTGCTGTTTCTGCACAATCGCTTTCTTCTGTTTCCCTGATTATCTCAGATTCTCACTTCACCCCGTCAAGTTTGATATATTTATTTTCCAAGAAAATCATTATTTCAAATTTATCGGTGACAGTACATACTGTATTCCCTAGTAACCTTAAATCTCTTCATGTAGCTCAATGCTCTTTGTAAAATTATTGAGAGTTTGGATTTCTTTTCTTTCATTCTTTGCAGGCTTGGCAGAAGTTTGTACATTTTATGAGAATATTTGAATAATCAGTCTTTAGTTTGTTCAGTTCTATAGAGTCTTTTCTTTTTAATATGTTCTTGTTTGCTTTAAACTATCAAGGCTAAATCTTTTATCTCGCTTCTTAAAATTTTCATAGTTTATTGTCTAAGTTATTGGACTGAAAGCTTTATTGACTTATTTCTTTTCTTTTTAAACAATGACAATGTTTTGGATGATCATTTTTTCTGAGTTCAGATTTGGTGCTCATCTCCTTGGACTTTACATGTATTGATCTTTGTGTATTTAATGTTTAAGTGATCTTAGTTTTGACTTTAATTTACCTTTGGACAGTACTTTTGAAAGTTTTGTGATTAGCTTTTCTGATACTACTCTTTTGATAAATATTTCTAGTTTTGTAATATTATGATCAGAGAAAGCACTTCATGCTTTAGTTTTCAGAATTTATTAACGTTTTCTTTATGGTTTTATCCTGGCCAAACTTTATGAATATAGCATGCTTTATTTGTAGGTTATGAAGGACTCCATGTATCCAGTAAGTCATATGAGTTAATGATAGTTATTATTGTTGTCTATTTCTTTTCTGTGTGTACATGAACATATAATGTTCAAGTGAGGTATATCAATGTACATCTCTATGCTATTATCTACTTACCTCTCTGAAGTATTTTTCCCTTTTTATATTTTAACTCCATTCTGTTTAGTGATGGCTGTGAACTTTTGTCGGCAGTACTTCTTCCTTGTTTTCCAATATTTCTGTAAGCATATCTTTATATTAATTTTTCTTCTGTCACTTTGATGCAATTTGGCAGAAAGGGAAGGCATGTATGAATATTCAACCTATTGATCCTGAATCATACATACAGAGATTGTACCATAAACACAACTCACAACCTCATCTTTCAGATTTCTTCACCAGACTGAATATTACAGTTCTATGTCCAGGGCAAGTCAAGAGACCTTACTGTCTATGATTACATATTAGAAGAATTTTTGGGTGCACTTAGAGAAAAGTAGAAAATCTATGTCACAAAACATGTCATATTAGACTAAAATGTGGTTGCCTAAAATTACTTTTTTGATTTCTGGATGTTTTTCTGCACATACTCTTCATTCCTATAATCTGTCCTCCACATTAACACAAGTGGACTCTTTGTAAAAACATCAGATCATGTCATTTCTGCTCAACAGCATGCATGGCTCTCTAGGATCTGGGGAACAGTGTTACAGGACCTTGGCAGAATATTCAGAACTCGTGCTACTCTGGCCTTCCTTAGACTATCTTCCTTCATTGTCCCTTTTTTTCTGACCCTTAAACTTTCTGTTCACCTTCTGCAGACCATTTTCTCTTCTCTACAGGTATTGCTGTATATCCTCTATTTCCCACCTTACGCCCTGCTGATTCTCCTCCATGTGCCTTCTTCCTACCCTCCTTCCTGCCTTGTGGATATCCTCCTCACCTGCCAAGGCTGGGTCACCCATCAAATTTTCTCTGACATCTTCTAGGGATAACCTACAGGTGCTTTCCCTAGTGTTCTCAGCTGGACATTTATGACAGTGACCGCTATCAGTTTTAACTGGAGATGTGTGTGTGTGTGTGTGTGTGTGTGTGTGTGTGTGTGTTCTCTTCTCATTGGCTTGTGAACTCCTCTGAAGGGCTGAGCTGTGCTGAATCATCCCTCTCTTCCCAAGGCCTCAAAGAATCCACCATGGAAAATATACATAGAGCTTAACGGAATAAGATTCTTGAACAGTATAGCAGGGGCAACAGTTCCACATCAAGAACACGGGTGTTGGGGAGCAGACACCAACTGGAAATAAGCATGTCTAGATCTGAGCTGGAAATAAGGTCAGCTCCTTTCAAATAAGTGAGTCTGGACATAGAAAACAGTCTGTACAATCTTTTCCCCCAATTTGCCTACAATAGACAAGGAGTGTCTAGGCCAGTGGTAGAGGCAGGGTCCCCCCTCACAGCCTTCTTGCAGATCTACTGATACATGGAGGACAGAGAGAGCACAAGGGTATTAAACCTGCTAAAGAACTTGATCAAGGACAGGGTCAAAGCTATTCTGGGGAGAAGGTCACAAGACTGATTCTAATTTCATGGGAACAGCCAGGGACCTTGTGACAGGATTATTTGGGTGAAAGTAGTTCATGAATCCTTCAATGTTATTTTTCTGTTATATTTCAAGCAAAGCATCTGCTCCCAACTTTAAACAGCTGCATTCTAATCAAACTCCATCAGCATATTTTACAATTTAAGGCTGATCAGCTTCATCTAATTTAGATGATCTGGCAAGCAATAGAAAAATCAGCATGGAGATTCCTCAAAAAACTAAATACGGGAATTCTCTTGGACCCAGTTACTTCCCTTCTAGGTATCTTCCTGAAAGAGTTAAATTCATCATATTACAGAGATACTTGTGCTCCCATATATGGTAGCACAGCTCATAAGAGCTAAATCTTGGAAGCAGATTCTATGTCCATCAACATAAATGGCACTGATGCACAAGGTGATACTATTTTGTCACTAAGGATAAACTTGAGTCATTTGTAGGAAAAGGACACACCTCACATTGCATGTTCCATGAGAAGCACATAGGATAATTAAGGAGTAAAAGAAAAGATACATAATAGGAAACAAGGACATAGAGCTTTTATTTGTTCTTTGCTTCCTTGTTTGTTCAAAGAGAGTACAAATGAGAATTAAATAAAAAAATTAAGGCATGTGCAATTTCACTTAACAAAATAGTATGAATTTCACTACATTTACTGTAGTACATAGTGTTGTCTTCCAACCAGTTATTCAGATTATCAGATATATACATGTAAAATTAGAAGAAGAAAGAGATGTGTAAGAAATTAAGAAGACAAAAAGTACAAACAATTGAAAGACGATTGATCTGGAAAAAACTAAGTATTATCTGCTCCTTCTGACAGATCCCGCAGAAATGCACAGCACAGTTGTCTAAACCATCTTGCTTACACACATAGACACATCTCTCTCCCCACTCCTTCCCCACTCCTTCTCCTCAACTCAGCAGCTCTTTTCTTTTGAATGAGTTCGTTCCCTTTTCCCATTACCTACTATACCCTTCAGATTCCATTTTTTTCCTTCAGGTTCTCATACTAATATGATATTTGCACATAGAAGTCTGATTTATTTTTCTTAAGAATGTGTTCCCTAGTTGCGTCCATTTACCAACCAAAGACTCAAATTTATCTTGTTTTGTAGCTGAATAATATTCCATTGTGTAAAAATATCATCTTCCTTGTCCATTCTTCAGTTGATGAGTATCTGGGTTGTTTCCAGAATATAGCTATGATAATTGTGTTGTTATAAACATGGGTGTACAGATATCACTATAGTATGAGTTTTTCAATTCTGGAAAAGTACCCAGCAGGGGAATAGCTGGCTTGAGGGAGACCTCCAATCCTTAGTTTACTTTCACTTCAGTGAAAAAAAATGACTTGTACTATATTTAGAAAAGATATCATGTCTGAATCTTGTACTCTGAGCAACTACTATGAAGATAACAATATGCAACACAGTACTTGTTGTAACTGTCCTACTAACTTATTTTGAAACTCATTGTTATTTATTTCTCATTAAAATTCACAAAATATAACAAGTGTTAAAAATATAAATAAATAAACACACACACACACAAATAAAGAATGTCCACACTGATTTTTCATAGTGGTTGAGCCAGTCTGCATTCCCACGGACAGTACAGAAGGATTCCTTTTTCTCAACAGCCCCTCTGGCCTTTGTCACTGGCTGACTTTTTGATGTTAACCATGCTTTCTGGGGTGAGATGGAATCTCAGCGTTTTAACTTGCGTTGCTCAAATGACCAATGATGTTGAACATTTTTTCATCTATTTACTTGCCATTTATAGAGCTTCTGAAAAAGGCAAATGGATCCAGAGATAAAGGAAGGGAGAGAAAAGCGGGACAAGAGGATGAAAAAAACAAGGGATGTGTACAGGTATCTGATGCACATGAGGAATATAGTCATTGTGCAGATATGTATTAATAAACATCAGAATTGAAGAAAAAGAAAAGACTTGGTCAAAAGTAGCGAATTTATGGTAGGTGGATGTCTCAGACAGGATTTTCCAAGAGTCTTCTGCCCATATAGGTTCACATTCCTGTTCTACCTCTCCCTGTGCAGACCATCTCAAGAAACTTCATCTTTGTCTGTTCTTCCTGTTTCTAAACTAAAGAAGGCAAGAGCGTCTACTTCGAAGGCTTTTGTGAAGGGTAAGCACAGTAATGCATGCCAGGCATTCAGCGTTACGCAGGATGCATCCTATGTGCTCTCTAACTGGTAACTTTTTCTGTTATTATTCTCTTGCACAGTAATGAGCCAAGTTTTGTGGTCATGGGGTGGCAGCTGAGGGCCAGGACCAATGCAGAAAGCAGCTACTTGGAATTCTTTCAGCGACCCAGTATGTTGATGCAGTGTTAAATTAAGGTCCATTAATTCATTGTGAAAACAAGCCTTCAAATGGGCCTAGAATTTGCAGTCTTTTCTCCTGAATTAATGCTGCATGGCACTCTATTTTAAGAATAATAAATGCTAGCTCAACAGTGGAGAAAATCCCTGCTGCTGTGTGTGCAGGATGGCCAGGCTGCGGGGCTGCTTGGGCTGCCTGCCTGCCTGCTCTCTGGCTGAAAGCTGCTGAGCATTTTCCTGTCAGCGACTCAGCCCAGAGCCATCATCCTCAGCGCTCGGTCTGGATGTGAAGCGGACGCAGATGAGATGGTGGTGAGGAGACAGCGGAGCCAAACCTAGTGCCTGATGGAGAGGGGTCCGCACCCCTCAGGAAACACGCACAGTGGTGGGTGTCTAGGGGCCTCTCTAACAGGGCGCATAAACTGTTCCTGATTCAGAGCCATAATTTGTCTCGGAGAGGAGTTGAGGAAGCTGTCATGCATCTGTATCTCACTAGTCCTGTGCTTTAGTGCTGAATGCAGAGGTTGGGATGCAGTTCTTTCTTCTTCTTCTCCTTCT
Organism: Myocastor coypus; assembly: GCA_004027025.1. Classification (NCBI taxonomy): domain Eukaryota; kingdom Metazoa; phylum Chordata; class Mammalia; order Rodentia; family Myocastoridae; genus Myocastor; species Myocastor coypus. The sequence continues at coordinate 10,906 of PVJA010011006.1, forward strand.
CCTTCTCCTTCTCCTTCTCCTTCTCCTTCTTCTTCTTCTATAGGGTCTCACTATGCAGCTCAGACTCACAGTGATCCTTCTGTTTTCTGCCTCCCAAGTACTGCGATTACAGGCTCATGCCACCGTGCCCAGACTCCATCGCCGGCTCAGCATGCTTGAGAGCGGGGCTGTTGCAGCAGGTGGAGCCAGGAATCGAACTCTGGTCCCTGCTCATAAATAAAGAAGCGTTTAGTCCGCTGAGCCACAGTGCCAGCCCTAGACTTTTGAGACTAGTCCTCTAATATGTATTTTTCTACAACTTTCCCCATTGGCTTGTCTTTTGCTCTATGTTCTATGGGATATATTTCTACTTCATCTTCAATTTCAAGAGCTACTATGGTTTTTGTTGTTCTGCTATTTTGCAAAGCAATCCTCTCTTCCATGTTGTACATACATACTGTGATGGAAACCCTTCCCCATGTCTCTCTCACCCCTCACCTCTGCTTTCACCAAGTGGCCCTTCTAATCCTATTTATTTTAGGTGCTGTCTTCCACATTAACATTTTCAGCAAATGTGTAGAAGCAACGCATGGTTTTGGCTCCTATTTAAAAGCTGACTGGGCCAGGTATAGTGGTGCACACCTGTAATCTTGAGCAGAGGCAGGAGAATCACCTTGTATTTGAGGGAAGCCTGGGCTACATAACAAGAACTACATAGCAAGACCTTGTCTTAATACAAAAAACAAGCAACACATATATAAATATACAATAAAATTAAAAGTTGACTGGAAGCTCTGCTTGTGGTTGGAATTGTCAATTATAGGTGGCATTTTGGGGGATTCCCAATGTCAGTATCTCCTTTTATCGTTGTAGATTGTCAATGCTCTACAGAATATCTTTCCATGTCCTATCTGTATTCTTGGGACTGAAGAAGGAAGAGGGCTAGGGGTTGGCTTTATGGAAGGTGTAAATTTTTACTAACCTCCCACCAAGCTCTCACCTGTTCTTGAGGGTTCTCTAGTCTCTTTGTCCATTGTCTCTCTGGAAAATAGACCTTTGAGAAGCCAATCTTTCAATCCTAGGGATCTAGCTACTTCCTATAAAGATACTCAGTCATGCTCTATTTTCCTTGTGTTCTGTGGAATCACAGTGAGTTGTCTACGGTGTAAACCAGGTTGCTTCTTGGCTTTGCGCATTACTGGTGGGGAACCAGATTTCTTAGTTGCAACTCTTGCAGCTGCTCCTCTAACTGCCCTTCAGCCTCCAACAAGTCATTTTAGAAAAACCAATAAGTTCATGCCTTGAAATAAGTGTTTTATTGCTTTAGTAGGATTTAAGGAAAAGCAGAATTAAGTGCAACTGTTTAATCTGATAACTTTAACTTTTAAGAATCAGATGTAGTATATTCCTTCTACAGAAAGTATCAAAATATAGTTAAAAGGTAAGAAAGATATAGTCAGGATACCCTAGGAAAACCTGTGTTACTACCACAATGGTAGATTTTTCTATTCTTTCATGTGTTTGAATTATATTAGAATACTTAATAATTGGGAACCAATAAATGTTATTTCCACTTATGTTCTCAATATAATATGGATACCTTTTTAAAGTCACTAAATATATTTCATATTATTTTCATTCATGAAATATTTTATAATGTACTATAAAATATACTATTTTCTTTTTTCTATTTAATTTTAATGAGAAAGAAATAATAATGAGACAGTTTCAAAACAGATTAGTAGGACAGCCACAATAATTAATACAATGAATATTGTTGTCTTCATAGTAGTTGCTCAAAGTACAAGATGCATGTATGATAACTTTTCTAAACAGTACTGGTACAATTCTTTCTTCTTATTGAACTAAGAGAAAGTTCTTGTATGTATAGTCTAATAGTCCATAATAGTAGTGATGGAAAATAACAATTCCATATTCAGTCTAAGATATCTGATATTCAGAAAGACAGTGATGTTAAGCTCAAGTGTCTATGTTGCAAGGTGATAATATCACTAATCTTCTCTTGTGCAGGGCTAACAACTTAAGTTTGCAGACCAAAAAGTTAGAGAAAAAGAAGAGCTACAAGGATAACTAACATTTTGGCCCTAGACCTGTAGGGTCAGTGAGGACTCAGGACCTAAGAGAACCTGTACTGTAACACCTTGTAACTCAGTGGTGCCCTAAATTTTCTGTTCAAGGAAGTTATGGGGCTACAGAGGAAAGGAATCTGTAATGTATAGTGTGCCTAAGGAGAGTCACCTAGAGAAAAAACATTCTCTCTGGCTTTCACAGAGAGCAAATTGGTCCAGCAATCACTGTGACTCATCCAGATGACTGATACTGACAAAAGATCTACAAGCTGCTATATGTGGTTTCAGGGTAAATACTGAGGAGATTTGACTGAGCTGGACATTTACTGTTTTATGTTTTAGGAAGTCTTGAATATAATTTCACTTGAAAGGAATTTTACAAATTATAATATTTTAACATTGAGAATACAGTTTTGCATGTTCTTTTTTTATTTTTAAAAAGAATATAGGGGACAACCTACTCCTCTTGGACAGGAGCGTTCTTTCCCTCAATGTCTTAGTTATTCTTCTCTCATTGCTGGAACAAACACCAGACACTCAAATTGAAAGAAGGAAAGGTTTATTTAGGCTCACAGTTACTGGAGGGTTCAGTCCATATTCAGCTGGCTCCAAGGCAGAGAGGCACATGGCAGAAAACAAACTTTCATGGTGGCAGCTAAGAGCAAGAGTGCAGGGAGAGAGGTAGCAGCAGCTCAAGCAGCTAACTTTTCTTCCTTTATAACATTGAAATGCAAATCACCTGCCCCAGGGGAGGTACAGCCCCCTGTTTTGCAAGTATAAATTCCAGAAAGCCACCCCATGACTGCATCAGGCTTTGGGGGGACACCTATATACAAACTATAACACTCAATAAATATGTTCTGCTCATTAAAAAAAAAAAAAAAGAGAGAATAAAAAATAGTAATAATGAAAGAGGAATGGTGGAGAATTTCATCCAGTTCCATTTTATTGGAGTTATGGGTTTTCTTCACTTTATTTTTCAGGATAAAGATACATAAGCTTTCTCTGACTCTCTATCGTTTTCTTGAGAGATATTCCTAAAACTACTCTAGAAGGCTACTCGTTATAGTTCTTCTGATTATCCTTGTGCGGTGGTCCCCAGAAAGACTACCTTTATTCCACCACCAGAATGTCAGAGACTTGCTTCTTAGCTTCTCTGAGGTGACTCTGCGATTGCAAACACCACCCATCCAATCGGCCCAAGTGGTGCCTGGGCCTACTGCATGTCAACTACTGGGTTTGATTTATGTTCTGTTGGATTACTGCCAAGTTTGAGCATCTCTTCCTATTCCTTGGTCATGTATATTTCTCCTTTCCCCAACAGACCTCACCATGGCTTTGAGATTTATAGTTACACTTCAATGCACAGAAATGTAACTGTCCTCATTTTTTATACCTTAGCTTGACTCACTCCTGCATTTTACCCATTCCAAACTCAGAAGAAACAAGCCCACTGCTGACTCAGTATTCCTGTGCTGGGACTTGGAAGTGCGGACTGCCTTCCTCTCACGCCCCTTTTGGTCCATTTGCTAACTGGAACACTTCATATATACATGGATGTATCTTGAACATATACTCATAAGTGAAATAAACCAGGCCTACCTGTGTAAATATTCCATAGTCTCCTTAGTGGAAGAACTCAAGAGGAGAAATAAAAATGGAGAGGCATAACAGCTGAATGGAAATGAAGGACTTAAGGGTCAAGCAATGCAGTGACTGCAAGCAGAAAATATAGAAAACATGAGAGGAGCAAAACCATGCCCAGGATGAATTAGATAACAATCCTAAGAACCTCCAAAAGGTTTATCACACTGAGGATAGCAATCTGTAACACTAAAACTATGCTTGGAGTGCCTGTCATTATGGTCTTTTAGGTGTGTGCTGCTTCTAATGTAATTTCAGCTACTGCTAATATGCTGTCAAGTAAATGGTTGGTTTATAAGAAAACAAAAAAGTGTATTAAATGAGAGTAAGAGACTAGGAAAAATATCGTGGGATTTACAGGCTATAATTTTTTATATGCTATTCTTTGATCCCTCGGTAGTTGTTTGGTGCAGTTGTACTTGGGAGGGTGGGGGAGGGACGGTGCTGGCACCCCCTGCTGTTCAGATCCCACTCCAGCTGGAACAACCTGTGCAATAATGGCTTTGGGCTCAGGGCTTGGGATAAGTCTCTGAACAACAAAAGAGATAGGGACAACTCAGGAGGGTCCCTTAAGCCTATTTTCTGTGTAGACCTCCCTACAGACACTTCTAGCCTGTTGATGTCTCCCTTTAGTCTTCCAGGTGGCTGCCAGGGCTCTGGGTGGGAAACGCACTAAGACCCTTCTTTTCCTCCTGCCCTTATCTGGCAGCCAGAGATACTACTTCTGGCTTCCCTGCTTGATCGTCTTTCTACTTGTTCTTTTTTTCTTAAGATAATTTAATTTCTTTTTGAGTGGAAATACTGCTCTCACCCTATGTCCAACATCTTTCCAATTCTGTGATCTTGGCTTTCCAGAATTTGATCTTTTTTTTTTTTTTTTTTTTTTTTTTTTTTTTTTTTTTTTTTTTTTTTTTGTGACATTTACAAAAAAAATGATTTCTCTTGCAAATCAAAAAGACTTTGACTATTGTTATACAGAGATCTTTTAAGTTCAGTTTTGAAAGCTAAACCTTAGCAGTAACTTTTCTTCCCCTACACAGAGTGGCTCACACCTGGGATACTCATTAAAATTGTCTGAGGTGCTTTGATTAATCTTCAAGTCCAGGCAGCACCCCAGGATTGAGAACTCTGGAGGCTGGATCCCAGAAAACTGCACATTTTACAGCCCCACACTAGTTCTGATGTGCAACTGGGACAGCTAAACGCCATGGCAGACCGAGGCTTTTTATCCCAGCCCCTGGGCCAGTCTACCTTATCTCCTGACACTTGAAGATAGAAGGGCTTGAGGGAAGTTTTGCACAAACTGGGCTTCTATTTTGGGTCAGTGAAGTGTTCCCAGCACCCAGATTTCACATCTGCACTTCAGGGCCCTCGGAGGCCAAAGGGACCCTCAGCAGTGTGAGTTCTTCTGCAGCTGGCTTTACTGGCTGAGATGGAGACTGTGGGTGGAGCACAGCTGAGGGTGAGGAGAAAGAGACCCTGTCCCCAGGTCCTCCTTAGCCAGTGTGGGAAGGAAAGGGTTTCCTCAGCTGCTGGAGTTTGTCAAGGATCAATGTGTTGTACCATATGTTTTACAGCTTCCTAGGTTTCTGATAAATATCTGGGAACTCCCTTATTTGTCTATTTTTTCCCCTCCAAGTCACAAAGCCAACTGTTTCCCTCAGTGCACAGATGCCCTGAGGTGGGGAGCTCATTTTCATCCAAATTGGAGGCTTCTGGGGAAGGTGCACTCCTCCTACAGGCCAAGGTGGTCCAGCTGGGCAGCAGTGGGTGGACGCCCTCCGTGGCCAGGACTGCTGGCATATACACTCAAAGCACAGGAGAGGACCGCTCCCCAGAGCTTGATTGAAATGACTTGGTTTGTTCCTCCACAAGTGCACAATTCAACTTTCCATGTGGGAAGAATTTGGATGGAGAATCAGGCAAGCATCCTACCATCAGATCACTCCCCGGATAGCAGAGGCAATCAGCAGCTCCTATTATTTCCAGGAACTACTACATGTAAAGTACTGGTGACAGAGATGGTAATAGGTTCAATAAAGCCTCCCACTCTTAGGTTGTTGCATAAACTTGGTCCATTCAAATACTTGCCATATTTGTCACAGAAATGGAGTGTATGATGCCTGGCTACTGAAATGTTGGTCCAAGACCAGGACCTATGGCATCACCTGAAACCTTATTAGAAAGACACAACATCAGATTTACACCAGACCGTTGAGTCTGTGGCCTAACTAGATCCCCAGAAATTTCCTGTCAGATTGCTCTCTCCATTGCACAGACAAGCCAACAGCCTCATAATCGTGACCAAAGGTGCTGGAAGTTAAGCGAGTATTCCAGCCAACATCTGGTTCTAAGACCTGTTTGTTTTCCACCAAACAGTGCTGCTCTCCGGACTCAGCTGGCCTTGGTTGAGCTGGACTGCAGCACAGCTGAAGAGGAGACCTAAAGAGTCACTGGGCCCTCGGTGCCAGCCTTCCTGGGCCTATTTACAGAAATCTCCTTTACTGAACAGTAACAAGTGACCTATTGGGAAACCATAATGTGATTTTGTTCCCATTCATGGTTCTTAATTGGCGATCAGTCATCTTCCCAAAATACAGATATGAACAGTGGTGACCAAGACAAAGGCAACACAGTGCCCTGATGCAATAGGTGCAATAGGGACAGCATGGTAGGTCTGAAGATCAGAGTGTCTTGTCAGAGTTTCTATTATTATTTTTTGCCTTAGACTTTTATAAGAAGAAGTAGTCAAGTTATATAGCTGGAGCAGTTTTACAGTTGGACTGTTTTTGCAGTCTCAGGGAGTGTCAGCCAGCAGAACAGGAAATGTTTATCCTTGGGTCTTAACAGTTTCAGGAAGACAAACAATTCACTAACCATTTCTGAGGAAAAAGAATGATACTACTGTAATAAACAAAGAGGTCCTCCTCAATTCTTTTCTGAGTCTCATGGGAAAGGGTGGTTCTTGGCCATCTGTCATTTCCTTAAACATGGAAAGGATGAAGATAAATTTTAACTGTATGTGTTTTCCTAGAGATCGGAGGAATTGTAACATCATTGTTCCATAATTTGTGTCCACAAACTTAAAGAGGTACAGTCTGGTGAGAGAGAAGGGCCATGATATTTCTTTGAAGTTAAAATTCCATGGGAAGTGCATTGTATGGGGTCCTGGAATATAGTTTGGTGGTCTAAGCACCTGCCTCACAAATGCAAAGACCTGGGGTTCAGTCCCCAGCACCACATGCTGTGCCAGCCCCATGCCAAGCAGGCCACCAAAACCAGATGTGGTGGTGCATGCCTATAATCTCAGTGCTGGAGAGGCTGAGATAGGAGAATCACTGTGAATCCAAGCTGCATAAGGAGACCCCTACATTGTTCTTAGGTTGCACACAAATTTTAAAATTCACATAAAATTTTAAAAAGTAGACTTTTCTCAGGTTGGTCTAATTTATATTTTACATAAGACTATAAAAGCATGACTTCTGCACATCAAACATTGTGATTGTAACAAACAACTTTATATTAACAATTGATACACACCGATCATGAACAGAGAAAGCAAGGAGGAGAGGGTGGTGCAAAGGCCCCCAAAGCTACATTCTGGTGCTGTACATGTCTCCTAACATCTGAGACATGCTGCCACGTGAGATAGGGCACCCCAGTGGCTTGACTCTTGGTCTGTGAACTGAATGCTTAGAAATACTTGGGATGTTTGCTAGAAGTGCACACTTTCAGGCTGTCTCTAGCAGCCGCTGAACCAGACTGTAGGCCTAGGTTAAGGTGTGGCCAGTATATCTGCAGCTTGGCTGGAATCTCAGATGGCTTCTGCAGACTCCTGTCCCCATTCTGTAGACAGGTAAATGGGCTCAGAGAGGACTGAGCTTGGTCAAGGCTTCAGGAAACCAAAGGTTAGGTGGATATTTGAACCCTCATTTAGCTAACATGTAACTGGGGAAAAAAGAACCAAGTTATTTCTATAAAACTTTGATACCTCAGTTCTCTAGTCTGTGGTAGAATGAGGTTAGGAAATCCTTCCTTATGAAAGAGATACTAGAAGGGTGATAGGAAGAATGGATGAGATCTGAAGATTAAGAAAGGGGTCTTGCTGATACAGAGAACAGAATACGCAAAGCCCCTCAAGTAGGAAGGAACCTAGGACACTTGTGGCTTGACAGAAGTCCTGATGACTGAAATGTAACTGGCAAGGAAAAGAATGCATAGCATGGGGGCACTGGAGGAACACCAGGTGCCCTGGAAAGTCCTTGGAGTCCACCCTAAGAGGGGACTACATCCTAAGAGAAGGAAAGTCAGTGAGAGTTTTACTTGGGAGCAGTGGGGAGGAGAGGTAATTCTGCGATTTGATCTCTGATGCATCTATGTCCTTCAAACATAAACTCACACTCTCCACCGACCCTGGACTGGTTTTTCTTCTGATGCCACTGTTGAGAGTCACCACCCACCAGCCAGCCAATCAGGAAGATTGCCCTCACCTGATCTCTTCAAGTTTATCCTAAATGTTTCTTGAATCTGTCTGTTCTCTTGAGATTGGATAGTATCTTCTCTCACCTTGACAATGCCTGTGTGCCACCCAACATTTGTGACTCCTGGCGCCTTGCTCTCTGCTCACTTCTCTTCAGAAGTAGTTAGGATGACCTTTCTCAACCTCCCAGAACCTCAAACAATTTCATTCAGAAACTATCCTTAGCACACTATGCTTTGTGATCCTCTCAGATCAGCTCTCACCACCACCCACCTGGACTCTACCTCTCCCTCCTAGTAAGCCAAGAGATCCTGGCCAGGCCTCTCCATTCCATCTGGCACTTTTCCTTGACTGGAACATCACTGACTCCAACACGTAGGTCACCTCCTAGTTCAAGGTCACTAGGGAAGCTTTGACCTTGCCACAGTTGCTAGGAGCTCTCGCTCTGATTCTGCAGCCCCATCTGACCTGCTGTGCTTTGTACCACTGGCGTCCCCTCTTGATGTCCCTGCGTGACTCTCAGCCTCTAGATCTTTCTTCTCATTATATTTGGTATCTGGTAGAGCAACTTCCATAGGAAGGGTTCAGCAAGTTTCTCTCAATTAGTCTGACATAAGCTTCTGTGCTTCTGCAGTACTCCCCTGCAAAGGAAGATGGTGGCAACATCAATAGCCAAGCTTTGTTTTCTGGAATATTCTCTCCTCAGCTACTCACTGTCCACCCCCTCTCTGACTCTTCATCTTCTCCCCTTTGTCTTTAATACTTATAAGACCATCCAGGATAATTAAGAGAAAGGACTTTTATGCTGTTTATGGGGCTTTGATCAAAGATTTTAATTAACCTACCTTGCTTTAAGTCTTTAAAAGTTCATTCCCCAGGGCTGGCCATTTGATAATGGAATTAATGCTTCCAAGCTGAGTGAGGGATGAGAAAGTTCTGCAAAGAAAAGGCTAGAAATTGTCTCATTAACCCTTCCCAAAACGGAGAGATTCTGGCTCAGCATAAAGGATTTCTCTCAGTCTAATCTGTTCATTGATGGGATAATGTGCTTGCAGTGATGGTAAAAACCCCGCTACCAGCAGTATGCTAGCAGGCGTGTGTGTGGCTGCTAGACAAGGAAAGTCAAAGCTATGAATCAGTTACTGAATCACTGGTCAGACAAGGCCACTTTTGGGAACTTTCCAGGCCTAGGATTTTCACTGAACTATACCCCCAGCCCAGGATGATCTCTTTCCCCAAGCAGTGACAGACAGGGGCAAGACAGCCTTAGTCGAGGATTTTCACTGAACTATACCCCCAGCCCAGGATGATCTCTTTCCCCAAGCAGTGACAGACACGGGCAAGACAGCCTTAGTCGGACACATCGAAACAACACCTTGGGCCTTTGACTTGAGGCTGAACTTGCAATTCTGATGAGAATATATAGATTAAAGGAAACAAATCCATGCAACCAATACCCCTGCACAACTCAACCTCCCAACCAGTTTCCTTTGCTAAATATGTGTGCAAGTCCTACCTCAGAGATTCTAACAAAGTCCTGCACAGCCTGCTGGAAGAGCCCCCAGACTAACTGTTTTGAGAAGCTCTGCACCATGTACTCCCCATAACACTGCCCTGGATCCCAGGATGCCTCTGGCTCCCAGACACATTGGCATTTCATGATACAGAGCACAACCTTGGTAAAACGATGCCACATTAAACTGGGAAGGAAAACAGAGTGAATTCAAGAATGTGTGGGGCAAGTGCGGCAGATGAGGTGGAGAAGAGGATATTACCTGCTAAGATCAATTGAGCAGGCTCTTCTCCAGGCACTGCCCCAAGTGTTCTAACTGTATGATCTCAGGTAATTCTCACCAGTGTTATTATTTTCCGATCTTACAGATGAATAAACAAGATTTCTTGAAATATCGTTAATATTTCAAGTCCCTGTAGGATGAAGTCCCTGTAGGCCACTATGTTTCTAGCTTTTCTTGGCCTGAGCTCCAACAAACTCTTCTATCTGCAAGATAGAAGAAACTCCCCTATCTGCCAGAGTTTGCCTATTTCTTCCCTACTTTCCTTCGCTCCCTCCCCTTGCAGCTGGCACTTAAGCCCCTAGCTGTAGCTTCCCCTGGATTTTGAAATATTCACCTATACTTCTAATTTGCCAGTTATTCCCTTATTTCTAACATTATAAACGTCTGTTTTAGCGCCCAGTCTCTCAACCGCTAGACAGAGACTATTTTAAGACAGGAAACTATTTAATTAGTCTCTGTCCTATTCCCCACCCATCAGTAATTGCCATAGTCCATGAGTACATTTTTAATGAAATAAACAAGAAAAACTCACATCTCTCTACAAGCCAGTTTCCAAAAAGATCAATGGAAATACTAAAGGGTTAATAAAATCCAAATATTCCCTGAGATGGTATCATCTGTGGGTAGGAAGACAGCATATGCTCTATCTGCATTGTTTAAATTTTAAAGTATGTGTATATATACGCTGATTTTTAAGTGAATATGTAACGAATGAAACTAATGGGATTTTCTTTCCCCTCCTGAAATCACCTACCACATAGCAAAGAGCCTGCTTCCAATTAGCTAAGTATGAGCCTTGTAAAGATGAATCCTGCCTATCCACTTGGTGGCCTACATTTGGAGAGAAACCACAGTATCCCAATTATGTCCAAATGTCTTTGGTGATCGGAGGGAGCTCGGGGGACAATAATATTGTTGCCTTTGGGAGCTATTTCTGGGAGAGTATTGTGAAAATTCAAGTCCAACGAGGGGCCCCCTTCTATCTTCACTAGGGGAATGAGGATGCCGGGGGCCCTGGGGAGCAGACGGGATTGCAAAGAAAGCTGGGTGGTTAAGGCAGGAAAGCCTGAAAGGCATCAGAGCTGTGTGTGAAGAGACAAAAGAGAAAGCCCCATCTCTGCATCTGGAAGCCAGGCGCGAGATCCAGAGATTTCCCATCTGCAGAAGTATGATCAATTTAGAGTTTGGCCAAGTGATAAAGAGAACCAGCAGAAGTGGCTGGAGATAGTGATTCTTTTTATGCTGTCTGTTTTAATAAGCAGTCACAATTTTAAGAAATGATGTATAAAAAAAAAAAAAAGAAATGATGTATGGATTGCTTGGGTTGAGGAGATAACTCGACAGTCTAAGCACCTGCCTGGCAAGTGCAAAGACCTAAGTTGGATCCCCAGTAATGCGTGCTGTGCTGGCCCTGGAACCCCAGGTGCACTGTTCGGGCCCCAAAACTTGGTGCTGAGGAGGCTGAGACAGGAGAATCGCTATGAGTCTGAACTGCATAGCAAGACCCCTTGCCAATGAATAATAATAATGTTATATGGATTGCTATGGATTAGAGCATCAGAGGAGACACATGGGGACCAATTTTGACTCTGCTCTTCTTTAGTTAGGTGGTCCTTATTAGATTTATGAACCTCATTTTGTCTCAGTATTTTTTTTAAAAATCTCTGATATGAGAACAATGACTGTACCTACCTCAAAGGGTCAGGATCAGAGGGCTGAATAAGCATAGCTCATGCACTGTGGCTGGGGCTGTGGCTGCTTATACTTGCTGTTGCAGGCCTGCAGAACCTGCTGTCTATGAATGGGGAAAACCAGCCAAGGGATGCACATGGTTAAATCTTAGGTACCACCATTACCATCGTGCAAGGAGAGAATGGTCCATTTCCGAGGCTCGTCTAAAGTTCTGTGTCAGTGTGCTGGCAAATAAACCAACTGCACTGGCCAGGGCCCTGAGCCCCACAGTGAGGACAGCGATGAGGATTTCATTAGATTCCCTGGGGCTATGAGAAGCGTATCTTTGGGAGCTCAGGGAAAGAGAGCCATGGAGGATCCAAAGCAGGGTCTCAATTTTAGTGTGCATTAAAATTACTAGCAGGAACCCACAGAAATGAAGCTGCAAAAGTTCATGGGCTACTTAGGAGGGTGGCATCTTCTACATTTTAAATAAGCTTCCCCAAATAAAGTAACATGAATGAAGCTTTACCTGGGAAATAGTGTACCCAGCTCCTGAGAGATGTACAGCTGAGCTCCTTTATGTGAGCTGATAACTCCTTGGTTGTAGCACCTTCAAGGTTTCTTGGACCTTCACTCTAACCTTGGATAAGCCCCACCCTTGAACATAAGTTTAGTATTTTGCTGATGGAATGGAATATAGAGCCTTGGTAACGGCCACAAGCAGAACCCTGATCCCACTGATACACAGTGTGTCCTCTGCATCTATGTGTTTCTGCATCCGTGGATTGAACCAAGTCATCAAAATTGATTTTAAACACTGTATGTGTATTGACCACGAACAGACTTTTTTTTGCCATTATTTGTCATTCCCCAAACCATAAAGCATGATAAGTATGTATGTAACATTTGTACTATACTAGCTAATAAGTAATCTAAATATGATTTGCAGTACACAGGAGAATGCTATGTTATAAAATTATAAAGGACTTGAGCATCTATTGGTTTTGGTACCTGTCAGCAAGGTGATTTATCCTGAAACAAATTCTCCGAGGATGTTAAATGACATCTATATTCTTCTCTAATTCTCTCCAGGCACTGATCTCTGACCATGACCACAGCCTAAATCTTCACAGAGGGCATACACTAAGACTTGATTTTAGTGCAGACTAACCCTGGCCTATGATGGCTTGCAAGCTTGTGCCTTGCTAGTTGACCCACAGAGAAAGATTAGCTGGGAATATGTATGTCCCGTGCAGAGCATTCTCATCCATAGCCGGAGCCACATATGCTGCACCTTCGTCAGTGGCCTGTGGGCTCAGGAATTCAGAAACTGTGCAAGAAAGTCTGCCTGAGCTTCGCATGCAAGGCTGATTAACGTGCATCACGCTGCCTCACTCCCCAAGCACCTTCTCCAGATCATTGCCTCTCTGATTAATTCCTCAGAACAAAACACCAGGTACTTATGTGGAGATTAAGTGGAAGATCCCAGAGGCTGTTCCCGGTGCCGGCTCCCCAAGCCTTGCCAGAGTCTGGCCAGCAAGCAAATGCTGTGCTGCCTCCAGGATGATGCATTTGACTGTCCTCTGGAGACAGTTGCACACTACAGCTAAGTCAAGTGAGTGACATTCTGACTTAGGAATCACCGGCATAGTAGTTTAAATCTGTCAGGGAAAGTGTTTCTCTTTTACAAAAGCCACCACTACCATGATCATCAGACCACCACAATTACTACCCCACCATGACTGCCATTAGCATTGCTTTCTATCTGCAGTGTTGGAAATATTTTACTAGAATTGTTTCAATTAATTTTTAATCCTGGGATTAAAAAGTATGAATAATTTGGAATACATGAGTATCACTACCAGTAGGAGAGTCCCAATCTCCCGATCAAGTTCAGGGCCTAGAAAATTAATTCCCCAATGAACCTGTAGCTTTTCCATTACTAAACTCTAAAACATATACAATCCATACCATTTTCCTTCTTTCCTTAGCTGCACATAAATGCCAGAGTTTCTCTCAATTGTTGTAGGTTTTCTCCACTGAAAGATTTGGAACACCACTTTATTCTATCCATCTGCCCTTGTGTCTTGGTTTTCAGTTAGTAAAACTTAATTTTTTTCTAAATCTTAACTTTCATGATATCTCATTTTAAACTAATTTATTAAGCGTGGGTATGGACAAACTGACAAAGCAGTGATATTCCAAAGTCAGTGCTTTAGTTTCTCTTTCAGTATGAGGGAGTCAACTCCTAACACACTGTGCCTCCTTCAGATAATAACTATGGACTCTACACAAAATTTAAAAGTCCTCCTGGCTCTGAGAAATGAACAAAAAGAGATGGATTTTTGTAAGACATGTGAACTTGAAGTAAGAGACTGACATGCAGTAGGTTTCCTGTTTTTATGACTTTTATTCTGTAAGAAGCTATGCTCTTGGCATAACATGGAAGAGCTGCGCCTGCAGAGATAAGTGGAGACCAGGTCATCTTTCCCCAATGCCAAGTGAGGGCTCTGGATTTCCTGCTGTATAAAGGGCTGTTAGAGGTTGTGAACCTAGTGAGAAGACCTGCATTTATTTATTTATTTGTTTGTTTGTTTGTTTGTTTGTTTATTGTATTTGGTACAGGGTCTGTAGGGACTACTAGTCTCACTACATAGATCAGACTCAAAATGATCATCCTGTTTTTAGCCTCCCAAGCACTGGGATTACAGGAGTATGCCACCACGCCAGACTCAATTGCTATCTCAGTGCATCCTGGGGCTGGAGCTGGCACGGCAAACCAGGGATCAAACCCTGGCCACTGAGCTCAACCTAAGCAGACCCTTTAATCTGCTGAGCTATCCAGCCATCCCTTATTTATTTATTGGTACTTGGGATTTAACTCAAGGCCTTATGCATGCTACGCAAGCACTGTACCATGGAGCCATATCCCAGCCCTTCAGCTTTTTTTTTTTTTTTTAACACTTTACCCAAATTTCTTCTCTATTTTAATTTTATTACTTTTAATAAGAAATAACAATGAGACAGTTTCGAAACACATTAGTAGGACAGCCACAATAATTAATACAATGCATACTGTTGTCTTCATAATAGTTACTCAGAGTACAAGGTGCAGACATGATAACTTTTTAAAACACTCTCAGCTTTTAAAGTGCAAGACAATTGTAAATTCCTAAAGATGGTGCAGAAGGAAGTTGGAGGTCCTACATGCAGAGATGTCTGAGGGGAGTGGGGACATATCTTCTGCCAACACCAAGGAATCCAGTTGTGGGCAGCTGAACATGCTGGGTCCTGAGGAGATGGGTTGATTTCTGTTGTTGGTCATATTCTTTGCTTTTTTTACATGAAGAATAGTGTGCCCTTTGTAACCAAAAAGGGGGTGGGAAAGATTAAGTTGGGAGAGAGGGAGGAGTTGTAGAGCTGTGTTCTGAGTCATAGTATTAATTGATGGTTTCTTGCTATAACAGAATATCATAGAATACTCATTTTATACAGAAAATTTAATTTTGCCTTACAGTTCTAGAGGCCCAGAGGTCTAAGACCACAGTGATGGCCTTTGTGAAGGTCTTGTTACATCTTCATATCATGGTAGAAAACAGCAGAGAACCCAGGTAGCTGAGCTAAATTTCGTAGCAATCCTCTCCCACAAAAGCCATCTCACTCCAACAAAAATAGCATTAATCCATTGGTGAGGGCAGAGCATTTACAGCCTAAGAACATTCTATGAGGCCCCAGTTCCAAGACCACTGCGTTAGGGAACTAAGTTTCCACCACGGGAAATTCCAAAGGGCATACTGAAACCATAGCTGAGACAAGGAAAACCTGGGAGAGCGGTCCTGTTAGCCAAATCCACGTTTGAAATTCATGCTCCTGTGCTTAATGTTTACCTCATCCATTCACTGAAAGTGATCATCTCTGGCAACTCTTGACTGCCCTGGTGCAAGTTTGCTGGAGTAAAGTCATTTATTTGGACCAGACTGAGATTTTTCAGGAGAATACAGCCAAGGGAAGGAGGAAGGAATGCCAGAACCTTCTCAGAAAGCTTGTCAAACTGGGAATTCCCGGGGAAGTTGCCAGGAACTAAAGGCCATGTGACCATTTGTGCAGGACATTTGAGGGACAAGTCACTTGGAATGAGTTTGGCTTTGGCAATGAGTCTTCCTTTTTGGAATTTGTGCTTGAAAATGAAACATTCATTTACTCCTACACCCTCTTCTCTCCACCTCACTTCCTTTCATCTATTGTAGTAATGGTGAAAAGCACACAAATTACCATTTTGAGTATAAAAACTTATGTTTTAACATAAAATAATCTTCTAAAAGTCCATATGAAAGAATTGTTGAATATCCATGGATTAAGAAAATATCAAAGGCAAAGTTGTATTTTGGGTACATTTATTTAACTATACTTTTCACAAGTTTTACATCAGCACATACTTAAAATTTTATAAGACTTAAGCAGAGCAGTGCATAACATGGTCAGTTAAGATTTCCTGAAGCAAGTCAAGGTTTACTGCTTGTTGAGGAAGGATTTAGCACAGGCAGCAGAGAGAGGGAGCCACTCAAATGTCCTGGGAGAGAGATGCGGATGCCTGTTGTCTCATAGTCACTAGTTGGACATAGCTTTGAGCTTGACTTTTCATGGTCATAAAGAAGTCATATTTCTCTCAGTAGTGGGGTTAAATTTGTGGCCTGGATAATTTGGAGCCACTATCAGACATGACTCATTACTCAAAAACACCCAGTCATATATCTGACAAGTAAAGGATAACAAATTGATCTGTGGCCATTAATTGGATGTATCAAGCAACAGGGTTATGTCCCTGACAAGGAGACCATTCACTGTGAGACATCAGCTTTCAGAGCACAGGGGCTGGTCTTTCCTCAGACTGCTCAGAAAATGTCCCCACTCCCTGCAAGATGCCAAACACACGAGAGGCTTCTGTGTGAGTATGGGGCAAAATCTTTCTTTCCTACTTAAATGTCTCTATTTCTTTGGTCATTAGTTATTCTCCTTTCTCTACAGGTAACCAAGGTCAGCAGATCAGCCCCTGGTGTCCCTTATTGCAGTGTCTTCTGTCTCTGTCTATGTGTGTGTGTGTGTGTGTGTAAGATATATATATATATATATATATATATATAATGTATATATATATGTATATATATATTATATGTATATATATGCACAAATGTTTGTGTACCATACTATGCAAATGTTTTTCAGTTTGACTTTATACAGTGATATCTTGAATATCTTGCTTTGCCAGTACATGAAAATCTCCTGCATTATATTAACATATGCAGAGAACTCCACCATTCCATAGTTTATTCAGTCTCTCTCTTGTTGATGTGTATTTACCAATTTTCCAACTCCTCAGAGCTTGGCTCTCACACATTAGGCTACAGTAACAATTATTGCATGAACATTTTTTATTTTTTTTGAAAATCATTTATTTATTTATTTATTTATTTATTTATTTATTTGATACAGGGTCTTGCTATGCAGCTCAGTCTTATAGTGATCCTCTGAGTAACATTCCATAATAAAAACAGCACACGCTTTTCAGCTATTGTTAAGGTGATGGGCATTTTGATTGTTTCCAAGATTTGGCTATCACAAATTGTGCTACTATAAACATATGATATGATATGATATGATATGATATGATATGATATGATACGATGTTTTCAGTTCTTTTGAGATAGCTCGATTGAATGGGCTTTCTTTTTTTTGTTTGTTTGTTTTTTTTGTTTTTGTACTGGGGATTGAACTCAGAACATTGTACTTGCCAGGTAGGCACTTGTGCCACTGAGCTATCTCCCCAGCTTGAATGGGATTTCTAGTTCTAGTTTTATAAGAGTCTCCACACTGATTTCCACAATGCTTACATCAGTTTGTATTCCCACCAGCAGTGGAGAAGGGCTCCTTTTCCCCCACAGCTTCTCCAACATTTGTTATTGGTTGATTTCTTTATGATAGCCATCTTTTTTTGGAGTAAGATGGTATCTAAGTGTTTTTGGAATTTGCATTTCATGGATAGCTAGTGATGTGGAGCATTTCTTCATGTATTTATAATCTTCTAGTATTTCCTCCTTCGGAAAAGTGTGTATGCCCATTTCTGGATTGGGTCTTTGAATTTTGGGACTTTAATGTTTCTTAGTTCTTTATAAATTATAGATGGAAGATCTTCATCTGAATAATTATTAGTTAAATATTTTTCAAAATTTGTGGGCTGTGTTTTCACTCTGTTGGTAATTTTTTTTTTTTGACATGCAAAAACTTCTCGGCAAGAGGATGTCCAGTTATTAATTCTTTCAATTGTTACATGTGCATTTTGATTTTTGTCCATGAATTGTTTGCCTACCCTGATGTCTTCAAGATTTCCTCTTACTTTCTCTTCCAAAAGATTTAGAGTTTCTGTTTTAATATTTAGATCTTTAATCCATTTTAACTTTAGTTTAATGCATAGTGATAGACCTGGGTCAAGTTTTAGTTTTTGGCATGTAGAGATATTCTTCTTTAGTTCTGGGATTACAATTAAATGTACATGAACCTTTCTCATATCTTTCCCGTGTCTCTTACTTCTTTAAATAATTTCCATCTTTTTGTCTGTATTTCATTCTAAATATTTTTTTCTAACACATATGATGTTTCATCAGTTCTCTTTTCATCTATGTCTGAATTCTGTTTCAGTCCTTATATAATTCAGACTAGAGTTTTTATTTTATTCTTTTCCAGATCTAATCTGAAATGTCATATATTTCCCATTTCTTTTCATTTTGTTCCAAAAGGCATCAGCAATCTTCAGTCACCTTAATCTGGTGTTAAGGTTTCAAATGTTCTGGAACTCCTGAAGGCTTGAAACCAAGAGGCAGATTTGTGAGCATTGGCTTACTTTTGAGTCACATTTACTCCTAAATTTTGGCCTCACAGACTTTAGTGTCAGGGTCAAGGCCTGGATTTCAACTTTTATAAAAATCTCAAAACTTCTCCTTAGCTTAGAAACATTCTCTTCTGGATTTGTAGCTGATTGCTCAACAAAGATGTCCTTTAATACCAGACTCATGTCTTTCAATTTCTCCCCTTTTATATCTTATAAACATTTTCATTATCTTGTTAATATTTCAGTCCATTTAAAAAGCTGTTTTTAACTACTCTATCCAGTCTTGTTTGTCTTAAAAGCAGACTGGTTTGACGCAAAAGGACTCGCCATTATTGAAAGTGGAAATTGTTATCTTTCACTTAAATTTTCACTATATAGTATCAAGTTTAACAAAATCCTGTTGGAATTTTTAATGAGATTACTTTGTATTCATGAATTAATTTGTTGTATAATTGTATACTTACAGTATAACTACTCTTTCTATTCTAGAGTAATCATTTCTATTGATTTTATATTTCTCTTCTCTTATCCTTTAGTTTACTAAGTGTACGTGGTTTATTTGTTTGTTCTTTTGTTTGTTTGTTTATTTGTTTAAAGGAGCAGGGTTCAAACTCATGACCTCTCACTTTCCAGGCAGGCACTTGTGCCATGGACCTATCTCCCCAGCTCTTATGTCTTATTTTGATTAAGATAAGTGCTCTACTCATTCATGAACTTATGTTTATTCTTTTTTTTTTTTTTTTTTTTTTTGCCTTTTTGAGACAGGGTCTCACTATGCAGTTCAGGCTGGCCTTGAGCTCACTTTTGTAGCCCAGGCTGGTCTCGAGCTCGTACTGCTCCTCCTGCCTCAGTCTCCCAAGTGCTGGGATTACAGGCGTGAGCCACCACGCCCGGCTCATGAACTTATGTTTAAATGTTTTATAGATTTCGTTGTTCATGAGACCTTAATCTTTTATCATGTAAATTTTCAATCTCTGCAAAGAGCTAGATAGTAAGTGTTTCAGGGTTCCTACACCATGTAGCCACTGTTTCATACTGTTGTGGGAAAACAGCTATAGACCATATATTTAAAAAAATAGTGAAGCTATATTGAAATAAAATTAAAAAGTAAGATGTGGCTTAGTTTTGCCTGATGTACCATAATGTGCCAACTCCTGCTCTATTCCTATATTTCTTCAATTTCTTATTTATTTGTATTTTATAGATATTGATTAAAAGATTGAATCTCAAATTTAGCAAACTAAAACTCTCTAATTACTTGTAATGCCTTTTCATTTGATTCTCCCGGGTTTTATAGAGTGGTAAATGTATGGCTTGCAAATATGCTAAGAAATTGTCCTCTTCCTTCCTATCATTACACATTCCACTTAATAAGCTTGCCTCTTCCGATTGAATAAACATCCAACACAATGTTATATGACTGCAGTGGAAATGCTTCAGGTATCTTTACCATTAATTGGAATGTTTGTCCAATTACTAAGATGATAGGCTTGTAAGATCAAGTAAGTAATTCTTCTATAAGATGAATTTGGTCAACTGATGCATTCTTAGGTTTTAATGGTTTATTAGTTTGATGATTTAAAATTACTGATTTCCTAATATTGAATTATCCTTTCAATTTTATAGAAATTTTTGTCTTGGTGATATTATATAGTGATTTTAATATACATATATTTGATACATTAATTTTTAATTTTTTGCATTTGTGAATTAAAATGAAATTTGTGCACAGATTTATTTTGGTGCTGTACTTTTTGTTTTTAGAGTTATGATTATAGATACCTTGTAGAATTAACTGGGATGACTTTTTTCTATATACTCTGGAATGTTTGATATTTGGACATTCATGATTCAGTATAATTGCCTGAAAATCCTTAAGGAGATAAATTTATTTGAGATATTGATGTTGGTTATTACTTCAAATACCTGAGGAGAGATTTGGGGTATAATTATTTCCATTTCTTCTGGAATTAGTCTATTCAGAATTTCTACCTCTTCCTGAGTACATTTAAGTAACTTCTCAACAAAATAGTTTATTTTCTCTATGTTTTAAAATCTAATATAGAAGTTTATTAGTTTCTCTTATAAGTTTTCTGTCTATAATTACGTGTAGCTTCTCATTTTGAAGCTATTTCTCCTTTTATTTATTCATTATGAGAGCAGAGATATTTATATATTATTGATATTTTTGAAAAGCTATTTATTCTATTTCTGTGCTTTTGTTCTATTTTGATCTTGCTTTTATATAATATGTTATTACTTATGTCAAGAAAGACAATTCTTGGTCATAATGGTCCATATTTTGATTTTGGGAATATTTAATTAATTATAAAGAATCAGCTTGTTCTTTTTTCTTTCTTTTTTTTTTTTTTTTTTTTTTTTTTTTTTTTTTTTTTTTTTTTTTTTTTTTTTTTTTTTTTTTTTTTTTAGATTTTTTCATTATTATTTAGCTTGTTCTTTTCTGAATGTTTGCTTTGTGTGTCACTTAATATCCTAGTTCATCAGAATGTTTTGTTTGGTGTCATAGTGTTAGCATCCCATAACCACTTCTTTTTCTTAGTATTGATGTCCAGTAACTGCTTGGTGAGTATCTGATGTGTCCTCTCATTCAGAAATTTCTGTCTTTGGTGTTTCCCACCCCTTCCTGTGGTGAACAAGAAGAAAGAATGGTAAGAAGAATTCAGCAGAGAGGGTTTGTGGGAGCTTATCTACCTGGAAATACAGAGCCATTACTCCTGGAGGTCAGTGTGGCCCATAGGCCCTAGTTCACACGCTGGATGCAGCACTCTTGGCTTCATTGCTGCCTCTCTGGAGGCAGAAGGAGGAGCCAGCCATTCTGCTGACTGCCCTGAGTGTTTCTCCTAACATTCATTTCTGAATGACCAAGGAACACTCTTTTTTTTTCCTCTGTAAAAGTTTCTACTTCAGCGTGGTCTTTTCCTACAGTAGTTCTCCTCCGATTTTGCTTCTTAATGAGTCAAATACTATATACATTCTTCAAAATTTCCTCACCGTTACCTAAGTGCGATATCACTTTTTGTTGTGGGGGGGTATTATAGAGTTTGAAAATCATTTTATTTCATTGCATAGAATTATATACAGCTATCTTCACTGCTAAAAATTCAATTATACTTTTAGATAAATTCATGTTATATCAACTTTAAAAACCCATATATATTTGACAGTGGTTGTATCCTTATGTAAGAAATAATAGTTATAGGACAAATGGATTATTTAGGCCATATAAGTGTTTTGCTATGTAATGAGTATACTTGGTAGCCTATGAATTCAAACTCTCACAGGAATATTACTGTATAGTATATAAATTTGTGTATTGGTAATAGTGAAGACAATGGTATACATTGATTAGAATAAATAAATATCTGATTGTTGAATTTGCGTTTGATGGTTTAAAACTCCTTATCTACTGAATTTCAAATATGATACCTGTTTTGGGGTCCTTAACATCATCTTGATATTAGATTTGCTAGGGTATCTCATAGGATGTAGCATACACCTGTGTACATAGATGTAGTTCATTATAACAAATGATACAACAAAAAGCTAGGATTATATTTTGTGCCTAGATGTCCTCCCAAAATCTCATGTGATCACAGGTGGGATGTTTCAGAAGTGGCTATATTTAGAATTTGTCATGCTGGGGTTATGCATCTGATGCTTGTGTCCAGAGTCTGTGATTACTAAATTACTTCACTGATTGGATTAGCACAGTTCTATCTACAAATTATGGGAAGACCCACCCTGGATGTGAATGCTACTTTCCCTAAGGGTGTGTAACCTGGTTAGAATATAAGAGACATAAAGAGGAATGCCGGTTGCTTCCTCTTCTTCACTTGCTGCTTACTGCCTTCTTTCTGCCATGAACTCTTTCTCCTCTGCAATTCCCCTCTGCCATGCTACCTTACTATGGAGCCAGTGAACTATGAATTAAAATCTCAATAAATTATGAGCTGCAATAAACCTTTCCTTCCCTAACTTTGGGTGTTGGATATTTTGTCTCAGCAATGAAAAAAAGTGACTAAGACAGTTATCAAAGAAAAAGGCACATGGGTGAACACTGAATGAAATTAGGTGCAAACTTTCAAAAGTGTTCTCAAGTGCAATCACACAGGATACAATTAACTAACCCTTAATGAACTATGACAACATAGTGAAATGTGGTCTACCAGAGATGATCGTGTGGTTCCCTCAGTGCCCAAGAGAGGCGCAGTGCCTAAGGTTTTTACTAGGGGCTGGTAAATAAGGAGATTTCTTTCTAACATATACCACAGTTCTAGAAGGAAAAAAGGCATTCAACACACTGTACTGATTGTGCAAGTGGTTTAGGTACAGGAAGCCCCTATCATTACAGAAAGTTTTTTGTCAATATAAAGAACATTTGCCACTGAAGCTCCCAGGTGCTAATCAAGGGCTAAATTTCCAAGCATATGTTTCTTAGAATGCCAATCTTAGCCCTGGCCTGCTAAGTTAACTCTTCCATGAAAAATAACTAATCTTCACCTTTGAATAGGAGTGATAGAGCAAATAACATGTTACTAGTGAAATCTACAGCAATGTTTTCCCCCATATCTTTTGTACTCACAAATTAGAGGGACACACAGAGCTGCCCTAACACCTTTAGAAAATAAGTGTGTAAAAGTTCCTATATATTTGTCATATGTTGGCTATAAGTTGATTGGTTCTTTCATAAAATAATTGAGTGTCTATTATGTACTAGAAATAGTCCCAGAAAAGGAGAGAGAAGAAACTGGGTATGGTGTTGCATGCCCATTGTCCCAGTACTCTGAGAGGCTATTGCAGGAAAATCACAAGTTGGAACGCAGTCTAGACAAATCAATAACTTAGTGAGACTGTCAAAACAAAAACAAAACTTGAGAAGAAGAGATGGAGATGGAATTCATTAAAAATGTCTTGTGTTCAACCTTAAGCACTGGTGTTAGGGTAGGGAGAAGAAGGCAGGAGAGGTGCATTTGTCTGGTAGCCAAATGCTTTTCCATGATACATAAATTTAGAGGTTCGTTCAAGACTCACTCTTGGCCAACTTTTCTTCCCATTCTTCTTATAGTACTCATGCCTTCGGCTGCCTACTGTAAACCACTGATTCTTGAAACTAGTATGTCTTTAGCTGAAATCTCTTTTCTAGGCCTAAAACCCACAAATCTCTTACTGCTGAATGTTTTCTTCTGCCTCAGCCATAGCTCTCACAGTCTCATCCTATTCAACATTGAACTTGGCATCCCCTCCATCCTGCCAAGATCTGTTTCTTCTCTTTATATTTCACATTCTGGTTAATGGAACTCTCATCTACCACTCTCACGAATAAAACTAGACATGATTGCTGTTTCCTCCTTCTCTCATCTCTGTAGAACTGGGTTCCTGTGTCATTTAACCATAGGTGGGTGAAAAACCATTCCCAAAATCAGTGATGTAAGACAACAATTGTTATGATTTCTGAGGGTATGAATGAGCTATACTAGACTTGGCTGCATAGGTCTGTTCCATGCATCTCTCCTCCTTCTTGATCAACAGAAACACACACACACACACACAATCTGTCAATTGCTTGGCTATAATGAGTACAGTATTACTTCTGGTCTTACTCTATTAGTCAAGTAATCTTCATGGCTGAAATCAAACTCTGTGGGAAGAGACGCAGAAGGAAGAGATGTGAAATCAAATGGCAAAGAGTGTGGAGAGGAAAAGGGAAGACTTGGAACCGCGATGCTGCTGTCCATGGTTCTGAAACATCATAGTTTTTTTTTTTGTTTGTTTGTTGTTTGTTTGTTTGTTTGTTTGTTTGTTAACCTCTTCATTATCATCCCCCCACCCACCCACCCACTCACCTGCTTTACATTGCCTTTGCTCTGGCTCCTGTTCAGAATGTTTTAACTTTTTTTTTCAAAATGTTTTAACTTTATCTTGATCTATTGCAACATCCTCCTCTTGGTCATTTTTGCTTTTAGACTCTTCAGAGGGCTCCAGAATCATAAATTCACATAGGAATAAAATCTGAACTAAAGTGACTCCCACCTCATGCTCCCTGTGACTTGGGACAAAGTCAGATCTCCACACGACCTTCCATGCCTTAGATCCTTTTGTGTCCCTTTAGTTGTCTTTTACCTATCTTTTTCCACCTTTTCCCTCAGGCTTGCCAGGCTCTTGAAGTTCCCAGCCACACTATATATAGTTTCTACAAGGTCAGTTCCTGTCCTGGATGACCTCTCTTCTTGCCTGAGCTACACTTTTCTTTCTTGAAACTTTTCCAGACACCCTAGCCAAGGTGACCACTTTTCCTATGGTTTGAGCATTATCCTAGGACCCTACATGTTATATGCATGTATAATGTAGAGTTATGCACCCATGTCCTTGTTTAGGCTGCTTGTATCACACACTTTATGCCAAGCACTTGGCAAAAGTCTAACGTATCCCAAGAATTTATGTGTTTTTATTTTAAAGAGAAAAAAATAAATTTCGAAACAAAATAATAGAAGGGCAACAGCGGCTAATATATTGAGTATTGTTACCTATAAATTAGTTACTCAGAGCGCAAGATATAGGCATTTAATTGTTCAAATAAAATTACAAACCTTTCTTTTTGGTGAACTAAGAAATTAGTAGCATAACCCTCTTAGCTATCTTATATATTATTGGTCAATTTAAATAGCATCCTGGATTATGAAATTTTGAGAGGTTAGTTTGAATATTAGAGTTTGTGCTTTCTTGAAGAGCAAAATCTACCCCAGTGTTGAATATTTGTAAACAATTTACAGTGGAGAGTCAGAAAACTATGGCTTATGGGCCAAATATAGCTTGTAGCCTATTTTTTAATTAAATTTTACTGGGTCACAGTCACACCTTTTCATTGGCATATTATCTGTGGCTAATTTTAAACTGCAGCAGCTAAGCTAAACACTTGCCACAGGAACCATCCAACCTGCAAAGCATAAAACATTTACTCACGGCCTTGAACAGCTGATTTAGACATTTAAACTGGTACCATAGTGGAACCTTTGTAAGTGGGCTGATGGCCTCTATTCTTAAGTGTCCTACACTACCTGTTTTTATTTCTTCTGGGAAAGATGCCAGTGCTTTTGCCAATGATGTGAGGAATTATATATGAAGAATTAACACATGAGATTGCTGGGAAAATATGAGAACTCTTGAGATGTGCTTTGATAAACATTTGTTAAGTATCTACTTTGTATCAAACACTCTTTTGAATTCTACAGGTACAAACATCACAGGGCTCGCAAAGTCTAGCTCTTCACTGAGATGTTCTGGAACCAGCACTGCTATGCAGCTTTGGGGCTATTTGTGAACCCAGGTAGTATCATATGAGAAGCACGGAAGAATGGGCTTTGCAGTGGTGACTTGTCCTGACCTTTACCGTCTGAGGCTCAGAACTAAACATTCTCAGGACAGACACATTAAGTTATGGAAATTGGCCAGCCTGAGCTGTCTGGATGAGATTCATATGCCAACAGAAATTGGCTTATTTACCTTTACAACTTTTCATGTAACACTTTATTCTATTTCAATGTTTTAAATTAAAATTTTAAACAAATCTATTTCAATGTTTTGGAAAGATTTCCCCTGAGTGCTCTCTCTCTCTCTCTCTCTCTCTCTCTCTCTCTCTCTCTCTCTCTCTCTCTCTCTCTTTTATCTTTCTGTCCCTTTTTCTCTGTGTGTCTGTTTCTCTGTCTTTCTCTCTCTCTTATCTGTCTGTCTGTGTCTCTGTATCTGTCTCTGTCTCTCTCCCTCCTCTTTGTTCTCTCGTTCTGTGTTTTTCTTCTATCTCTGTCACTCTCTTCCTTCTGTTTGTCTCTGTTTCTCTCTTCTCTTTCTGTCTCTCTCTTTTCTTTTTCTGTTTCTTTTCTCTCCATCTCTCTTCTCTCTTTTCTCTATCACAAGGGGAAAATATATATATTCTATTCAGGATATTGGTAGAAATACTAAGTTATACATAAGGCCTATTGTTATGGTTTATGTCTAGTTGTCCCCCCAAAGCCTCATGGAGTCATTGGGCGGGGACTTCTAGAGTTTAAGACTTGATCCATCATCCCTGGGATTATAGGTTTTAGTACTGATGGGATTATGGGTGGAAGTACTTCTGGTATTATGGGTGTAGCCTAGGGTGGGAGCTAAGGTGGAGAGCCTGAATGTAATATAAAGAGAGACAGAGAGACAGACTGGAGCTTGGACTGTTGCTGTTGCTCTGCTGCCGTGTTTGGCTGGCTACCTCTGCAGCCATTTTGTTGCTGTTCCGCTGCCATGAACTGGACGATCTCTACTCTGTTCCTCTCAGCCTTGGGCCAGCCGAACATGGACTGAAACCTCCAGTAACTGTGAGCTAAATAAACCTTTTCTTCCTTCACTTTGAGTGTCGGGTATTTGTCTCGGCAACGATTAAAAAGTAACTAAGACAGAACTTGGTACCAGGAGTGGGGTTCCCATCAACAGGGAACCGGGCTGCTGAGTCATTCAGCCAAGCTGACACATTGTATCAACCACTACACCTATACACAGGGGATTTAAGAAAACCTAGGACTTTTAAGTGTTCTTTTAAAAAAAAAGTTGGTCTCCAGCACCATCATTAGCATGAACTGAAGGCAGTGCTGCTCTGAGGCCATAGGACCTCCTGTGACCTATAACCTGGAATCTTGCACCTGCAAGTGCCAAGAACTCAACCCTCAATGTTTTACCAGATCCTGGGTTCCTCACTAACAGAATCAGAATTTGAAGGGAGATGGAGAAGCCCAAGACCTATAGTAGCAAAGAAGTCAGGCCAACTTGGGGTTCTCTGTGCCATTACTAAATCTCAGAAATGGATTTTCTACTGGAAAATGCTAGAGCAACTCAACAACTGACCAAGCATCTTGTCATTAAGAAAATGAAGCATTTAGAGCACGCAATTCTTTTCTATGCTCTTAGTAAATCAGTGTTGATTTGTACTAAACATGTGTGGGAGGTTATCTTGTGATCCTGAATAAAGCCAGTAGATTTTATTACTGGCTATTTTCCATTGTTATAATAAAATACCTGAGTCTAGGTGTGTGTGTGTGTGTGTGTGTGTGTGTGAGTGCAGGGTCTCACTATGCAGCTTGGACTCATAGTGATCCTTCTGTTTTCTGTCTCTCAAGTGGTTTCAAATGCTAAAACACCAGTCAGCCCAATGCCAACTCTGCTGAGGGCCCATGGTGGATGACATCATGAGGGCAGAAAGTACAAATTGGGAAGATCACATGGTGAGACAGGAAACAAGAAAGAGTGGAGGGGCCAGGACTCTCTCCTCCAGCCCCGTGCCTATAGGCCATTGAATTCAGACAGCCTACCACTAAGCTACATCTCCAGCCCTTTTCACTTTTAATCTTGAGGGAGCCTTGATAAGTTCCACAGGCTTATCCTCCTGCTTCAGCATCCCAAGTAGTTGCAACCATAGGCATACATCAGCACACCCAGCTGGGTTTTCTCTTTTTTCTAATATCTCACAAGAACTAAGGAGGATCACACAAGATTAGCATCGATGCTTTTTGAGGGCAATATCATCAATGACCTAATTACTTCTCATGGTGTCCCTTGTCTTAGAGAGCCCATCACCACTTAATATCACTACAGCAAGGACGAAGTTTCCAACATATGAACCCTTTCTGAAAAATTTCAAGTGTGATCAAGCCATAATAGTGCAGTTCTCCTACGTGTACCTCATGCTGCTGGTAGAAACAGTTCAAGCCTGGCCTTCATCAGGATAGTTACAGAACACGTGAGCTCAAAATGAAAAGGCAGGCACCCCCTTCAGATGATTCTTCCTATAGTTTGTACACATTCTAGGTTTCACATCTATATTCTGATTCATTTCTTACTTGCTTCCTAATAGTGGTCATGAAAAAATGACTGCTTATGGATTAAACAACGAAGTGTTTTTCAATATGTTTAATGAGGTTTTGTTTTCTAAAATGTGTCAGAGGCAACCTATAATTTAAAAATGAAATAAAACTAAGGAGGTAGGGTCATAATCTGACATCTGAATCAGTTACAAAGTCAGCATATATCTGTCCTCACTTTCCCATCACAAAAGCACTCTGGTTTGCAGTGTGGAAAAGGGCCTATGATTTTTGCTCAACCAAACTGAATGTTATGATGTTGGGTAGAAAAAAAAAAAAAAAAAAAAAGGTTTTCCATGGATTCACACTTTAAAAGCAAATTTCACCTACTTTGACTTTCTGTTTGGCTACCTCAAGATATTCTTGAAATTTTGTTGAATGTGTGGGCCTCTCTTCCAATGACGTGAGCAAAGGCACCACTTGACAAGTACGTGGTGGAAATTCAGCTCTGCGATTAATGTACAACTTGGGAAGATAGTGCATTTGTTATGTTATGATAAATCCCTTAAAATAGCATAAACATCCATTTAAAATTATCTTCCTACCTCTATCTGTTTTCTATTTCTCTATCTGGCTAACTATCTACCTATCTCCATCGCTATATCTATATCTGTATATATGTGAATTTCTCTTCTTTTTTTTTTTTTTTTTTGCTGGACCAGGGTTCGAACTCACGACCTTGCACTTGCCAGTCAGGTACTTGTGCCACAGTGCTATTTCTCCAGCCCCTATATGTGAATTTCCCATATAAGAAAAATCACGAGATAATTCTTGTATGTATGTCAGACTTATTTTACTTAATATTTTCTTCTCTAGTTGTACAGATTAACCTATGAATGCCTTGAATTTATCTTTCTTTATGAATGAGTAGTACTTCATTGTGTATAAATATCACATTATTCTTTACCCATTCATTTAGTGATGGGCATGTACGTCATTTCCAAGATTTAGCTATTATGAATTGTGCTGTGATAAACATGAGTATGTATGTCCCTGTAATATGATGTTTTTCACTCTTACAGTAAGATACCCAGAAATGAATAGCTGAATGGATAGAGGGAGAGAGGGGAGAAGGAACAGGAATTGGGAAAAGGAATTGAACAGATAAAT
Source organism: Myocastor coypus (assembly GCA_004027025.1). Taxonomy (NCBI): domain Eukaryota; kingdom Metazoa; phylum Chordata; class Mammalia; order Rodentia; family Myocastoridae; genus Myocastor; species Myocastor coypus. Next base: position 40,464 of record PVJA010011006.1, read on the forward strand.
GATTAAAAAAAAAGCTAAGTGTTGGAAGGATCAGGGTGAGAGAGGAAAAGGAAGGTATTAACAAAAAGAAAAAAGAAAGAATTAAGATGTGTCATGTACATGTACCATCTCCCAATAGTAATTATAATCATTATTTACTATAAACATGTATTAATAAAAATGTACATATAAAAATTATAACATAAGCAGAAGACAGAGATGAATTTGTTGGGAATGTCTTGAATTCCACGACTGCAGAGTTACTGACCTCGTGAAGCCTGGCAACCATGAAGTCACAAAGTTGCCTCTTGTTCTTATTTTTAGGTGGCAGTGGATGAGCTCCACCTAAGCCAGCTGTAGAGCATGAATCACCAGATGTCAGGGGACTCGGAATGCTCCTGTATTTCCTGGACAACATCCATGTGGGTTCTAGACAGCTCATTCCCATCAGAGAGGCTTTCTCCCTGTTGGAATGACATCTTGTGCTCCTGTATCCATAGGAGACAGTCAACCTTCTGTAGCCTGAGCACTGATGGCCTGTCTGGAGTGGCTTGGTACTGATGCATCTTGCATATGCCCCCCATAAGGAGTTTATGTGTTGGAAACTTAGTCCTCAAATTCACATGTCAGTTGTGTTTACAGGTAAGATCTTCAGGAGATAATTCAATGAAGTAATGAAAGTTAAGCTCCAATTACAGTATTAATGCCCTTTTAGGAAGAGGGAGACACTAGCTAGCAGCCTTGGCATGTAATACTCTTCAGTATACGAGGATATAGCAAGAAGCTTCTGCCAGTTGCCAGTGTCATGCTTTTGGATTTCTCAGCATCTAGAACCATGAACAAATTGACCTCAGCTCCTTGTAAACTACTCAGTCTGTGATGTTCATTTATAGCAACAGAAAATAGACTAAAAGAGATCTTTTAGCATCAATGACTTCTCTAGATCAGAGCCCTCTGCCTCCAGGCTAGGCATGGAGTTTTACCAGATGATAGTAAAAATAAACTCTGGTCACAGACCACACATCACTAATAGTAATGTGTTAAGTTAAAAGATGGCATTTGTTATCAATTTCCCGACAGCTCAGGAAATAGAGTATACTCTTAATTTGAATTAAAAGAAGATGCACAATTACAAACTGATCAGAGATGCTGTATGGAAACTTCTGCTTCTGCCAGTAAAACGGAAATCTTTCTGTGTTGGCAGGTGGTGTTGTAAGGAGGCAGAATTCTTTCCCTATGCCCACATATTCATGAGGTTCCTTAAGCCAACAGTTTGAAAAATTTATAATTCACTCAATATACTTGAAAACTCTGTTGCCCAAGGATTTCCTCTGAAATCTTAGGAGAGCTTATATACCATCTTCTCAAGAGCCTCGTTACTCCTCAAGACTGCTCAACCCATTGAGGTCTCCATTTTCCTAGGTCAGGGAATGAAATGTTGAATGAAATGATCCCTTTGGCCCCTATCAGTCTAGATGTCAGTGATGTGGGAACCAGAATACAGGCTGAGACTCAGGAAGATGGCTAAGGGTATTCATCTAGCATAAGATGCACAGGACCTCTGAGACCCAGTCCACAATGCTATTTGGAGATGCTGGAACCTGTAAGAAGTAGGACTGGTAGGAGGAAGCTGGATCATTTTGGCCTGTCCTTGAATGGGATATTGGGACCTAGGTCCTTCCTCTCTCTCATTTCTTGCTGTCATCATGATGAGCATCTTTCTTTTGCATACACTTGTGTTGCTATATACTCCCTGCCAAAATTCCCCAAGGCAGCAAGGAAAATCTAGCTTGATGTGAAATTTCTAACTCATATGTCCAAATTAACTATTTTTCCCAATAAATTGAATAAGATATTATGTCACAGTGATGGAAAGCCAACTAATAGATTTATCACTGAGGGGACTCTGAGGGGTTTGTTGTATGATCTCCTTTTACACGTCATAATCCCTGAGCACCTTTTGTTCATTTGGGATCTCTTCTTTTATGTCTGACTAAACTGATGCTGCTTACCATGCAAGTTGCAACCTGGGCTGAGAGAGGTTTAAGAGAGGGTAATATTCCCTGTTGAACTATTGCTGGTCTCTGTTGTGGACAAGACCACTCTCTTCTTGGCAGGCCCTCAGAGGACCAAAAATATTTATTTATGTCCTAAAACATCTTGAATGACCAAAATTACAGAAGAGCTAGTAATGAAATCAGAATCTTTAATTACAAAAGTCCTTAGAGTGAATTAGTTCAGCATCCTCCAAACAGGCTAGGATTTCTGCTCTTCCCTCAACAAGTCATAGTGAATTTTTCTTGTGCAATCCACATAATAGGGTCCTCACTACTCTGAAAACTAATCATTCAATTTCTAGGCATCTCCAATTTTATCAGTTTGGTCCAGTGAGAAAGTGGGCCATTACAGAGCTCAAAGTGATCCCCCTAGAAGGTGCCCAACTAAGGATGAATCTCGAGCTATTAGCTCTATTTTGAAGAGATTTATAAAATGAGTTCATTTATAAAGGAGTTCACTAGAACTTCCTTGTTTCTAAGCTTAAATGGCTCTAAGACCAGTACCTGTCTAGCTAAGTGCACAGCTTCTAGCATCTTTCCATCTTATAAGGCTCTTATACAATCTAATTCTTCAGATGAGATCTGATTAACACAATATTAGCAGTTGTGAGCTTCTGATTGATGTTGTATGTCCCCTGAGGCACACTGAGATTGTGACTGAGACTGGATGTGGTAACACATGCCTGTAATCCCAGTGTGTGAGAGTCTGAAATACAGGATCACTAGAGTCAGATCTATGTGGTGAGACCCTGTAGTACATTTAAAAAGAGAAAGAAAGAAAGAAAGAAAGAAAGAAAGAAAGAAAGAAAGAAGAAAGAAGGAAAGAAGAAAAAAGAAAAGAAAGAGACATGTATTTACAAATATTTGACAAGGAGGAAAAGAACACTTTGGAGCCATTAAAGTCAGAGCAAGTCACTGTCAAAGCTGAGCTAGCCTGACTCTGAATCTCTGTGTCAGCATTAATAGCCTATTTTCTATCTACTTTATTCAAGATCATTTATGTAGAATGCCAGGGGGGAACAGCCCTCATATATAACACATTTTAGCTTTTTAATCCCATTTTATAGATGGGAAATAATGAGGCCATGGAGAGGCCCAGAATTTCATCTATTAGGTGAAAAAAATCAGACCAGATCTTCTAGTTCTGAGGTTCAGTAGGATCACATTTCATCTGAAAGACATTGAGGATCCCTGAATGTCAAGGATCCCTCAAAGGTTTTCCTCAGAGAGCTTTGCCCCAGAGTTTGGAGTATCTTCTCACTGTTCATGACATTACTACCCTCAGCATTGCCCTCCCCTCAAAGCTGAGAACTCATCACCAAAATGGCAAGATTAAAAGACAACCTGTTAATATTCAAGCAAAATGCTATTTATTGCTACTTATGATGACCGATTATCTTTCTGATTCCCCCAGCACATGTCTGCAGGGGAAATTAGATACAGTGCTTTCCTTAAGTAGGGCCAGGAGAAAATGTTTCTATAAATACTTAACAACTTGTCAGGGAAGATTACAAATATTGGCACGTCCTTCACAATGTCATGTTGGTTATTGAAGCTGTTGTAAGAAATCAAGATGGTTTATTTCCTGCCTGCTATAAGGTAGCACTCCATTTCTGAGGCTGGAGAAGGTACGTACTTCTAAAGGCTAAAGCTCTGAGACGAGACAGCAGTCTAGGATCCTGACATCTTTATCCTCTATCTTCCCCTGATGCTATCAAGCACATGAATTTAGAGGCTCAGAGAGCGCTGGAGCCAGTGGGCTCACTATTTCTCAAAGCACCTTGAACAAATCCCTTGGCTTCTTAGCATCTTCATTTTCTTTTCTGAATGGTGATGATGCCATAAATCATCTCAAGGCATCATCACAAAGACTAAATAAGGTATTTGTGAAAATTCTCTGACATGTGGTGGATGATCCCAAAATATGGATTCTGTTTATTACTCCTTCAAGGCCAATAAGAAGACCACTGCCATCAACAGATCCTTGATGCGCTAATCTCTATTTTCTTCTAGTGGTTAGGGTTGCTTTGGAAAAACTTGGCAGCCAAGAGCATAGTAAAAGCAGCCAATAAAATTTACTGTTTCTCAACTCACTGAGGGGCAAGAATTATGCTCAGGGTTTCAGATGGATTAAATTACCCACCCATCCTTACAGTTGTCTTATGGGGGCCATACTTATGGGGGTCTTCTGGTGAGCCTTTTACAGAGAGGAAAGCCGAGGCAACCTGATGTACTCAAGATCACAGAGGCAGAAGTGATGGAGTGGAGACTGGTCTCAGGCTACAGCTTTCATATAACTGTGTGCTCTCTGGGGAAGGCCTGGTTCTCTTGGCTTGTAATCTCTTTCTTCAGTTACTTTAAAGATTTCCTCTAAATCCTTTATGTTCTGGATTTTTATCACCAAGGATCTAGCTATAGGTTTTTTATTTATCCTCCTCAGCACTTTGCAGTATTTATAGATCCATAAACTTATGTGTTGCTTAAGTTCTATGAAATTCTTAGCTATTCCCTCTTTAAGCATAGATTCTCAGTTGTATATACTTTTATTCTTGTACATTTCCAGTTGGGTATCCATTAGATCCTGCAGCAGCTTTTCACATCTTCCAGCTTTTCTTTCATGTTTTAAATATCTCTTCTCCTTTTTGTTCTGCTCTATGAGATCTTTGCATCTCCAAATAGGTCTTCAATTATGTCCAGCATTTTGGTCAGTTTATTTATTGATTTTTAAATGCAAGGGCCTTAGTTCAATCCCCAGTCCCACAAAATAAAAATAAATAAATACCCATTGATTTTTTTATATCTCTAAAAGTTTATTACTCCTCATTTTTATTTCTGAGAGTTCTCATTTTTCACAGCTTTTTCCTTTTTTACTCTGTTCATTTATTTCTTGTGTTCTGCTTTTGATTCTCTTCTTGATGTTTTAAGGCTATTATAGTGCTTATTCTATGGCTCTTCCTAGAACTCTGCTTTATTTCTATTTCCTCAAATGTAAATGACATTATTTCTGAAGTTTGTTTTTGGGCTTTTATGGTGGGCATTTCCCACATCTCCTTGGCGGTTTACCACCGTGACATCACTTCCTGTGTGCTGAGGGGGGCTAGCCCCTCTATAAGGATGTCACTCTGCTGCATTTCTAAGTCACATCCTCCCTGTCAGTCAGGTCCAAAATGTCTTGGTACCACCTTGGTTGGACAGAAAGTAGTTTCTATTCTTTGTTTCCCCTTGGAAAACACACATCTGACTTGCAGCCTGCAGAAGGCTAAGTGGTTTGGACCTTTACTTACTGCTCTTTTATTATCTTGTGATGTTATCTATTGTAGGTACCTTAAAAGAAAAATCAAAGTCCTCTTCCTTATTTCTGAGCATGTACATGTACACATGTTTTCTGATAATAATACAAAAGTTTGGGGAAAAAATAGGAGTTTTGTCATGTTACTCTACCATCTTAAATCACAAACTCTTCCTCAACATTATATCTTGTTAAGCAATCCCATGTTCCATAATCACAGTGGGTTATTGGCAAACCTGGCAATGATAGAAGCTGTTGATTTAAGCCTTTTATAACTCAATATACTAATCTAGCTTTATGTTTTATGCCTCGTGGATTATGTCTACAACTACTTTCTCTTAGCTCTATGAGAACAAAATTTTTGTACCAATAATGATTATAAAAATCATCACATCTACACCCTGTGCTCAGTGTAACTACTAGGAGAACAAAAATATGCATTATATCAAATACTGGAAATGTACTACTAATGTATTTTGAAACTGTCACATTGTTATTTCTTATTAAATGCAATGAAAAACATTATATCTTGTTAAAATAAAATAAATAGCACAATAGTTCCTCCCTGCCAATGAAGAATACATCACAGGCCACCAGTAGAAGCCCAAGGATCAAGACAGTACTAAAGCAAAAAAAAAAAAAAAAAAAAAAAAAAAAAAAAAAAAAAAAAAAAAAAAAAAAAAAAAAAAAAAAAAAAAAAAAAAAAAAAAAAGGAATCTATGATAGTTGATTTAATAGCCAAATGGCTACTATGTGACCACTGTGTAGGTAGCCTTTACAGGATGGCTTCAGTGGACAAAGTGATGATTAATAGCTCTGTAGTCACTGAAAATTCATAATATTACTCAGAGTATCACACAATTTAAAACTTATACATTGTTCCTTTCCTTTCTGGAATTTCCTATTCAGTATTTTCAAGTATGGTGGACCACGGATAACCAAAACTACAAAAAAACAAAATTGCAGGGAGGAAGGTCTATTGAGTGTACAAAAGCATATATATAATCTTGGCCACAAATCACAATTTAATAATAATGAATATACTAATAAACTGATCCCCTAATAAGTACTTGCACAAGGCCAGTGCCCTGAAAGCCACTGTGTGTCCCTTCCAGTTATTATCTCTTTGTTTCCCTCTATCTCCAGGTAATTTCTTGGATATTTTCTATTTGGAGGGAGTTTCTCTGCCATTATTTTTCACCGAATTGTTCTTATTCAGAGAAGTATATAACATTAGATTTTAAAATATACTCCAAGTACTGATGAGATAGCTCAACAAGTTAACAGCCGGCTTAGGCAAATGCAGGGACTGGGATTCAATCCTGGCACCACAAGCCATGCTGGCCGCGCCCCCAGGTGCATTGAGCAGACCACCAAGACTGCGGTGGTAGCCCACACCTGTAATCGCAGAGCTGGGGAGGCTGAAATAGGAGGATCGCTATGAGTTCTAGCTGTGTAGTGAGACCCTGAATCAAATACATTACCAAATACAATATATATATATATATATATATATATATATATATATAATAGTGTACATATACATACAATGTATGTATAGTGTACATAGACATACAATGTATATATATAGTGTACATATACATACAATGTATATATATAGTGTGCATATACATACAATGTATATATATAGTGTACATATACAATGTATATATATAGTGTACATAGACATACAATGTATATAGTGTACATGTACAATGTATATATATATATACACATATATATATAATTATGAGGTCTGTCCAAATAACTCAGCGGCTTAAAGCACATGCAAGAAGGTGCAAGGACTGGGCATTTGATCCCCAGGTCTGCCATACTGGCTCCGCCCCTGGGGCATGGTGAGATGGTAATTGAGACTGGGCATGGTGGTACATGCTGTAATCCCAGTTCTTGGGAGATGTAAGCAGGTGGATCACTATGAATCCAGTCTAGTAGTGAGACCCTGAACACCCTATAGACCCTTCCCTAAACACACATACACACACACACACACATACACACACACAACTTTTTTAAAAAAAGTAATTATGAAGGGGAAACCATAATTAAAAACCATCAGCTTTTAAATAAACTTCACTGAACAGAATTTATGAAAAGACTCAAGCTTGTAAGGAACTTTTCTCTATAATAAAGGAGGTATTCTCAATCAAGGGCAAGTCCTATTCAAACTGTATTGTTGGACCATTTGTTATCTATGTACAACATAATAAATTCTAGATCAGTATCTCCTACTTTCCATAAAAGTGAATCCTTAATGTCCAGCCAGAGTATGGGACAGGTGAGGCTGGATGTGTTTCTTTGCACTGTGTGATGTTTCCCATGTCATATCTGAGGGTCCAGGTTCCAGAATGACCTTGAAGGGTCTGTGGTAAGATCACAGGAGTGAGACCCTTGCAAATGAAAGGTTGACTACCTCAGTTCATGGAGTCGCACTTGCTGCTAGGCTACCCTCCTGTAATGATAGCCCTGCCTGTGGCTGGTACTCACAAAGTCTCTACACTACTGAGTGCCTCTTTGTAAAAGAAACATTTTCTGGTGGAAGTCATAATTAGCCATGGGACAGTGTCCAGAGTGATGTTTTGGATAGGGAGTTTGCTGGTATAGGCTAAATCTGGCCATTTATTAAATGCACACACTTGCATTGCTCAGCAGATTTGGGGGCCCCATTAATAAATCACAATTTTATTTGATTGCTCCCTCAACCACCCACTAGAGCCACTTAATCTCTCTCTCTCTCTCTCTCTCTCTCTCTCTCTCTCTCTATCTCTATCTCTATCTCTATCTATCTCTACCTCTCCCTCCGTCTTTCCCTTTCTCCCCTTCTCCCCCCACCTTTTCTGTCTTGGCTTCCACAGGGCCCTTCCAATAAGACCAGCTATTTTTAGCTATAATTAAAATCATAGCATACAGTGTCATGGACCCCATTTTTACTAACTGATGTGCAAGCAGATTTTTTTTTTATTTAACTGACTGTAAAGCCTTTTTAATTTGGGGGTATTTGGAATGTTCAAGGAGAAAAACCACCCTTACATTCATGTCAGATGACAGCTAGTCAATGGGGAGAGAAAAAAATCCCACACTGGCTCTGTCGATCTCTGCTCTCACTGCACTAAATTACGGAATTAATAGGCTCTTAGGAAAGACTGACACACAGTTACTGTGAGAAAGACAATTAGATGTGGAAACTCACTTTCCTCACCACATTTAATTTTAGCAGGAGGCTCTGAAACTCCATAAATCTCTTTCCTATTTCCTTTCCACTTGCCCTAAGTTCTTAAGAGAAGCACCTAGAACCATTAAGAGGTTTCTCCCCGTCTCCCTCTCTAGCATGTGATCAAGTTTTTGTGTTGTCATGGCAAATTTCCTCTAAGATGAAGGAGGATTGTAAATCAATGTATTTCAGGAGCTTCTTAGGTGGTCTTCCTGTTTCTGTCTGGACCTTTTCAGTTCCAATGGGATTTACTCATTCAGTCAGTTACTTGTTTATTCATTTGGCAAACACCCTGTCATCTCCGTAGGTGCTGAAGAGATTGGCTGTTCTCCCTCTTACTAAATTCAGCCTAAGAGAGATGTAAACAGGTACTCCCACTGGCAGAATAAGCATTCTAAGACTCTCAGCAGACTCCTGAAATCGTGAACAGTACAAACTCTATATATACCATTTTTTTCCTGCTCATACATATCTATCATAAAGTTTAATTTGTAAATTAGGCACAGGAAGAAATTAACAACAAGCAAAAATAGTATCACAACCATATATATTCACTATAAGAAAAGTTACACGAATGTGTTCTCTCTCTCAAAATACCTTTCACCTTTCATCTCCTTGGGATAACATGATACGCCACCTACCCGATGAGGCAAAGTGAGGTAAATAATGCAAGGCTAGGCTGCTCCAGAAGAGTTAATTGAGCTCAAGCATACAATACATGACAGCCAGTCTGACTGTCAAGATGACTACAGCTTGAACACTCGTTGGGTGGCATATATGGTGTAGATACTCCAGACAAAGGGGTCATTCATAGCCTTAATGGGATAGATCAGGATGGAGTGAGTTTTCCTTATGCTGCCCAAAATGACACATGATTCTAGGCTGTAGTATATCATAGGTAACTGGAATTGTGCTTGGTGAAACCTCAGGTAGAGTGGAACTACAACTACTGTATATCCCTGGGTCAACATATAAGGAGTGAGAAATATCTGGAGGAAAAGATAGTGCTTTCTGCCTCTTTACACTCATGTCTCTGCCTATGGGAGCTCAGCATTAGCCTTGTAGAAAAATTATTTGTTAAATGAGTTCCAAACTAGCCTTTCAGTCCAGTCCTTCCAACATTGTGCATCATCCAATTCAAATGAGGCTGCTTTTTATTCCATGGGCCCTCATAATTAGTGTCAAAGCAAAATACTTTCTGAAGAGCATGATTTAAAAGAATTCCTGCTTTTTCCTGCTATTCAGCAGTCAAGCATTTGTCATATTTCAGTCCTTTAACTACTAGTCATTTCTGACTAATACCCAGAAGGCAGACATGGAGTAAGATTTCCAAGATGATAAATGCTACCCTTCTTATCTTTTGATATCTAGAAGTCGAAATTTTCAAGGAAAAAGGGTTTTACACCAACATGACCATAAATCTCATTGTGTTCACAACAGAAAGCTGACCAGAGGAGTTTATTAAATCCGTAAAGGATTTGATGTATATCAAACTGTTGCATAAAGTCAATACTTTGGAGAGAAGCAGACAATAAATATATAGAAAAAGGCAATAATTCTAGCAGGGAGAAGGCAATTGCATAAAGATTAGAGGGAACAATTTCAATATTGCATGCTTCTCTGCAGTAAGGAGACAGGTCCTGCTTTCCATAATGACCATGGGACAATGAGCAAGGGTGGAGCAGACAACCTTCTGAGTTAGGCTGATTCTACTGCCAAGCTCAAATGAAGCATTACGGACTGAACATTTCTATTCCCCCTGCCCAATTTATATATTGAAGCCCTAACCCAAACCGTGGCCATAGGTAGAGCTAGAACTTCTAACGGTTCAGTGAGGTCAGAATGGTAGGACCCTGATCCAACATGATTAGAGTCTTACTCAGAAGAGACTACAGAGACAGCACTTTTCTTTCACACCTTCTCATTTCCTGCACGCACAAAGAAGAGATTATCTAGGTGCCTGGTGAGTACGCAGGTATTTAAAAGCCGGGAGAAAGTTTCTGAGGAAAGTTAACTATGCTGACACTCTGATCTTAAATGTTCAGTGTCCAGAACTTGAAAAAATAAATCTTTCTAAAAGTCATTCTTATTTTAAACAGCTTTGTAAAATACATGTAAAATGCACTGTTTAGCATGTTTAAATGTATTGTTCAGTGCCATTAAGTACATTCACACTGCTGTTCCCCCACGGACTATTCAGAAGTCTTTCATCATCTCAAAATAAACCTTATTCACATTGAGAGTGTGTTAACATCTCCTTCTTTCATAAGGCTGGAGATAGTCACTTGTCTGTGTCACATTTACTTTTCTTCTTTTGTCAGTCATTGGCTGACTGGGTTCCTTCTAGCTTTTGGCCATTATTAACAACACTACTAGAAAATTAGTATCTTCCTTTGGACCATGCTTAGTAGTGGCATTGTCACCAGTAGGCTCCACAGAATTCATTTTTATGACTTTTTCAGGTATTTATGTTATCGTAGCAGAGAAAATAATTGTGTTTATAAATCACCCAGTCTGCAGTACCTTGCTGAGGCAGCTTGAGTAGACTAAAACAATGGGTGACCTCTGCATCTGGGAAAGGTGCATGGTCCCACCCTGCTCAGCATGTAAGAGCCTCCCACGGAATGGGAACTCTCAACAATTGTCTCCCAGGTGTACTGCTGTCTACACAGAGACAGCTGCCGAGCTTATCCTGTTCTATGTCCTTTACCACATCATTTTAAGTAATTTCTTGAAAGAATCATTTTCTTCTGGAAACCCTGAGGCTCAGAGATGTTGACTCATTTGCCTCTTGGTCATCCAATTTATAGCTGCAGTGGCTAAGATGGCATCCAATTTTGATGTTTTCTAGAATAAATAGTCTATTCTTCTGGATCTTAAAGTCATTTTTCCTCTCCTCTCAGATGTCTAAGGCTTAGAGTTATACTTAGCAAGGCCAATAATACAGGTCAAGTTTAGTTAAATTACATACATCTTTGTATGATACTAAGTATCTGGATATTTGGATGTCTCCAAATAGCTTATCGACTATAACTGTCCCATCTGTTCTTTTTCTTTTTAAAAGATATTTTATTATAAAATAAAGCAGTATAATTGGTGGAAAACTTTTATTTTTTAAAAAATGTTATTAATTTCAATGAGAAAGAAATAACAATGTGGCAGTTTCAAAACAACTGTTCTTAAATGGGACTAAACAGACTTTAAGAGGACAGAACATTTCTTTTCTCTCCTATCCTCCCATTTCTCCCATTCTACTTCTAATAGTGTGTGTAAGAAAATGGCACAGGTCCCTGAGGGGACCACAGTGGTGGCTTGAATTTGGAGGGGTCACTGCTCCATTGCTGAGAGCACATACGCTTCACCTTTGGGAGAGGTTATTTCCCCATTCTTTTGTCTGTCTCTCTTTAACAGTTTGGGTGTTTTGAGGAGGGTCCAGAAGGGCCTACAGCGTGTACAGGGACTCACTACTAGATCAGACTTGTACTGGTCTGCCTGTTTACAGCCTCCCAAGAGTCTTTCTAACAGTTTGAGATGCATATGGCTTGTGTCTAGATGTTTCCTCAAAGCTCCATGTGGTCATAGGTGGGTTTTGTCAGAGGCAGTTGGATTTAGAATGTGCGACACTGAAATTGATCCATGGTGCACTTCTAGGATCAAAGACACCAGGACAAAGAGTGGAAGTGCTACCTGCTTGAGGAGCAGCCATTATTGCCAAAATGAAAGACCAGGTTTTGCAAGTCTCCTTATTGTCAGCTGTTCTCTGGAATCTTCCTCCCCCCACCCCAGTCATCAGGCAGCAGGGCTAGGAACCTAACACCACTCAAAGACCTCAGACCTCTCATTTTCTTCCTATGTTCTAGAGGACCTCTCTCTATAATCCTATGTCTCTATTTCTCCAAAACAATATCTTTACCAGCAAATTTCATCTTCTTCTTCTATCCCATCTATGAACCCTCAAAGTCTTCTTCAGGCCATAGGAAAACCCAAACCAAAAAGACACCTTTTTCATTGTCCTGACGCATAACTACCTAAAGACCCTAAGTCTAGAATTGACTTCCAACTTGAATAGGAAAAAAATTAGAAAAAGTAGGAAGAAAAAAAATCAAAGTCTCACAAGGGGACTGCAGCTTAGCTCAGTTATTTAAGTGCCTGCTCAGTCACATGCCATCAAGCACAGGGGACTGGGGCTCGATCTCCAGCTCCACATGCCTTACCAAACCTGCCCTTAAGGCAGCCGGAGCCAGTCAAAAAAGAAAAAGTCTTGCAATATTCTATAGCTACATGTATATGAGTACACATATCTGCAAGTATGAATAAGTACCTTGTGAATACTATTATAAGAGTCTGTGTATATGACTGTGAGTATTTGCATGTTATGTATATGTATATGAAGGTGGGTGTATCTTCTGACAGAGACCCCATCCTGGCTCTAACTTGATCATTTATTATCTGTCTTTAAATTCTCTTATTCCTTGCATCAGTGCAGCTTCTGAAGTCTGAGAGTCAGCTCTGGGTCTACTGAAGAAATGAATGAATGGGAGAAGCAGTCAAGAGAGTAGGCTTCTGATTGGACCTTCCCTCTATCCTGGTTGGCCCTACCTTTATCTCATCATCTGGCATAACAGTGTCCTTCTTCTGCCCACAAACCCATGTAATTTATCCTTCTAGGAACAATAATTCCAAATGACAATGTATGACCAAATGCCCCCGTGGTCACTGGGCAGTACCATGTTCAGAGTGGGCAGTGAGGCTCTGACTTCAAGGCATTACAGCAGCTAAGCTGTCAGCATAGGGACTGCCACAGGCCTTTCCAGAGGTCAAGATGGAGGCTACAGCACCATCCTCAGCCCGAGGAGCCTGAGAACACAGGCTCTTAAGATCCATTGTGCCTACCTGCCTCTAGGGCTCTGATGTACAGTTTTCTAGGGGACTCCTGGCTAAGTGCTACTATAAAAAGACACCCTTACCCTGAGCCTCTATCTTCCCTTAGCCATCTGGGATATCTCTTTGGCCTGAAGATTAAAGATATAATTTGCCACTAATCTGCTACTGCATGAATAGGACTCAGCCAGCTCTTCTGCCTCACTCTATGGGACCAGACCGATAGCATACGTCTTACACACCGCATCCTTCCTACCACCTGAAAGTTAAAACACTAACTTCAAAGCAAAACATTTTCAGAAATTATTTTCATCATTTAAAGACATTTTATCCTACTGTTTTAAATAACTAAGGTAGATGCAAAATTCTAAAAGCAAAACATGGTCAGGGCAGAAAGGACCGCTCCCACCTCAGTCTTGCAATCACTTTGAGGCAGTCACTGTCAACAGATCTGTGTGTCTGTTTCTAAAGGGCTCTATAGGCCTAAACTGTGAGCCCTGTGTAATTTCCATCTTGGTCCTCACAACAGAGTGCTTGACGTGAGAAGACCGGGGTGAGGGTCACACACATCAGTGCAAGGAGTGGCCTATCTTTGGGACCGTCCTTCTCTGGCTCTACCCCCACACACTTGCACATCCTCTGATGGTTCATTTGCCACCTGAAATGATCCTTCTCTGGCAGGGGCATCCAATGCCTCTCACCTGCCACCACACACAATGAAGGTGTCCAGTAAGGATCCAATCCTGGGGTTCTCAGGCTGTGCCAGCAGCCACGTCCAATCGAGGGCACAGCCAGGCCGAATGTGGTAGAGTTTTGTTTTGTTGTGTGTCACTCTCCAATATTCCCCTCTGCAGCATAAGATGGACCTTATGGCTCTGACCTCATTGGCACTATGTTCCAACCTCTGAACTAACTGACAGGCCATGTCTAAGGCCGCTGTGCTCCGAATCTCTGCATTGCCCAATTACATGTCCAAAGGGAGGATTTGCTTTAAAAACTAGTCCGATACTTTCTAAGATGGGCTAGCGACAATTCATCTCCGAGTTTCCCATTGCAAATACAAGTCAGTTCTCAATCAAAAGAAAGGAGCTCCACATCCAGGCCAGCAGTTCTGTTATAGCCGAATGCAATGAAGGCAGCAGGCATTTCATTTCCTACCTCTTCAGGCTTTTGAATAGTTGACTTCACAAGCAAGGATGCCAGTATTTACATCCCTGCTAGGTGGCAGGTTCTGGGCAAAGAGCAGAGAATTTAATGGCAAATGACATAAGCACATCCTCTGTTCTCCTGGAGATGATAGTCTGAAGGAAGAGGGACAGGAAAAGGAGAAACAAGACCACAGGAAAACATAGGACTGAGCCCAGCTAAGGCGTAGCAGACCCCAGAACATTTCCTTCAGGGCATGGCGCCCAAGGAGCCATGGCCTTAACAATGAGTAAGACAACGGTGAGATAGAAGCAAAGGGGAAAGAGGGATTGCAAACAGAGTAAGACAACGGTGACGTAGAAGGAGAGGAGAGAGAAGGATTCCACTAAGGTCCCAAAGACAAGGCACACCCAGTATAAACAGAGAGCATTGTTTCTGTATGTCTGACCCTCACTACCAAATGAGAAGTGCAATATTCAGTGAAAGGGGTGTGCAGGTCTGCACTACACAGAGAGGACTTTGGTTGTCATCAGAAGAACATGGAAGCCGGGCGTGGTGGCTCACACCTGTAATCCCAGCACTTGGGAGGCTGAGGCAGGAGGATCGCTGCGAGTTCGAGACCAGCCTGGGCTACAAAAGTGAGCTCAAAGCCAGCCTGAACTGCACAGTGAGACCCTGTCTCAAAAAGCCAAAAAAAAAAAAAAAAAAAAAAAAAAA
>PVJA010011007.1:0-55823 GCA_004027025.1 Myocastor coypus
GAAGCTGAGGGATGGATGAAGCATTTCACAGCCCGCACGTCACCCCGCAGGCTGCAGATCTGTGCATGGTCCCGTGTGCAGGACTGCGTACCTCATGTTTCTCCCACAGGGATTTGAGCAATAAGGACCCTCACCTCGGAGCACACGGGGACTGTGAACATCCTCGCATCACAGCCAGGCCCTTCCCAGAGGGGACCGCTGGGGGACCGAACTGCGTCCCAGGCTGGCTCCCCCCACCTCTTCCTCTCCTCTGCCTGCTGCCAGCAGAAGCCTGCTCCTCTGCGCCAGCGCTTCTCCCTCAGCCTGCAGCTGCCCTGGAGGAGGCCTCCCCTGTCAACCCTGCACCACCAGGGTCTCCTCTGGTGTCCTCTGCCTGTGAGCGCTTTGGGAGCTGACCCGGGCTCCTTCCTGCCTTCCCCCACCCGGTTTGCTCCGCAGCAGCTGCACAGTACACATGTGGCTCCTATCTAGACTCACTGGTGACATTGCTGTCACTTGCCCACAGCATGTGTTTTACTTCTCTCATTGAATTCGACCTAGCTCTGTAGATGGCTTAAATCTTACTACTGTAGCAGTTTCCCTCTACCATTCCTCAAGGCTCTGGTGATCACTTACATTCTGCTTCGTTGTGTCTCACTGGATCTGTAATCCAGTGCTTCCCACCCGATGGTGCAACCTGTGCTGGAGTGATTGCTGCATATGGTGGCCTGGGATTTTGGGAGGTGAGATTTGTGAAGACTGTGCCCATGTGACAGGATTTTGGTTACTGTAACTTAACATCATAGGGCAGGAGTCCATCCTGAGGAAGTTAGTGAGAGAATCCCCTCTGTGGGACTCACTGAGGGCAACAGAGAGTGAACAACTGACCATAACCTGTGTCACTCACCTTGAGGTGCAGGAGGAAGAGGCTGGGGAGCCAGCAGCCGGTGCAGGAAGCAGGGCCAGGCAGGGTGAGCCAGGATCCCTTCAGGCTGGGATATAAGGAGAGGGAGGAAAGAGGGCTCAGAGCCCAGCAGGGGAGGGAGCACCAGGGGAGGGCTCCTGGGACTGAGGTCCTCTGAGGCCTGGGCCTGGGGTCCTCTGAGGCCTAGCATGCAGGGAGATCATTAATTCTGGGCCCTCTGAGGAGATGAGTCCTTTACAGGGGCATTCCCATCTGATGTGCATGTTTTTAGAATCATCTGTGGGCAAAGGACTCTGAGTTAAAAGAAGAGAAAATGCTGACTGAAACATGGTCTGAGGAGTGTGTGAGGAATCCCACGTTTTGGTTTTGGAAAAAAAGGAAATCACTGAGTTAAAAATGGGCAACAATGGGGTAGCAACCCTTAAAAATAAAATGTCAAATCGCTAGTATGGGTGCTAGCGAAATGGTAAACACAGTTTTTAATTTTAAAATATACTCACTGCCTGAGAAGTAAATTGAATCCATGGTGTTGTTGTATTTTTAATTTCGTAAAAGAATAAAAAATAATAAAGAAAAAAACCCTTTTTTTTGGAGGTGATATAGAATTTCACTAACCTGTATAATAGGAATTCAGCAATGCTTATTCTATTACATGAAGTCATCTACAAATTAGTTGCTGATATAACCAGATATGAGGTTGTGAAATTTGTAAAAAAAAGTCATAAAGTAGTAAAAAGAAGAAAAAAGTAAGTTTTATCCATTCCTTTCATTAAAACAGCAGATATCAGCAGTACAACTCTCCAAGCTACCCTGTACACACACGCGCGCACGCACACGCACACACACACGCACACACATGCGCGGGCGCACGCACGCACACACACGCGCGCACGCACACGCACACGCACGCACACACATGCGCGGGCGCACGCACGCACACACACGCGCACATGCACACGCACGCACACACGGGTATGTACGCGTGTGTGATCCATTCCCCTTCCGTTTTCTTCCTTTTATCCTGAAGCTCATCCCAGTCGTGCCCTCCCTTGGAACACGTTCTTTCCCTTTCCCTGTATCTATTGCACCTTTCAGATTTTGTTTACTCCTTCAGCTTCTTATGCTGTTGAGCCGGTATGGGGATTGCGCATGGGATTGCGTCTGGGTTATTTTACTTAGCAGTGTGGTTTCTAGTTGCATCTACTTACTTATAGAGGTTACAAGTTTATCAAGTCCTCAGTTGGTGGGCATTTGGGTTGTTCCCAAGATTTAGCTGTGACAAATAGTGCTGCTATAATCTTGGCAGGGGAACGGAGGTCACAGTTGTGTCACGTTTTTCTGGTATTTGGAAAAATAGCTCGGAGGGAAAGAGCAAGGCTGAGTAGGACCCTTCACCCTGTTTTTCTTGATGAATCTTCATGATTTTCATAGTGTTTATGCCAACAGCGGAGAAGGGTCCCATAGCCTCTCCAGGAGTTGTTACTGCAAAGACAATCCAGGGTAACAAAGATAAGGCAGGAGGCTTTATCAATTCCTGACCTAAAGTTATACTACAGAGCTACCGCAATTAGCTCAGTGTGGTATAGGCACAATATATAGACATGAAGATCAATGCAACAGTTTCTTGCTCATAACCTCTCCTTCTGGGGTGGGGTTGAATCTTACTGTTGTTCTAATTTGCATTTTTCAAATGATTTATCATATTGAACATGTTTTCATATAGGTATTTGCCAATTATATTTCTTCTAATATAATTGAGAGTGTGTATTCTTCTCAGATGTCTATGTTTTGATTGGGTCTTTGTATATTGGGGGCCAGACACTTTTATTATCCTTAATTTTAATGAGACAGAAATAGCAATGAGACTGTTTCAAAACAGATTAGTAGGACACTTACATTAAGTAATACATTGCATATTGCTCTTAAGTTTATTTTATATTATAATCCTTTTTTAAAAATTTCTTGAGTTCTTAGCTAGGGAGACTATATGATATTTACATATATAGATCTAGTTTATACTGTGATGAGTATATGTTCTAGATACATCCACATATATATGAAGTCATCTAGTTTGTCATTCTTGATAACTGAGTAACACTCCATTGTATGAAAATGCCACGTCTTTTTCAACCATTCTTCAGTTCATGGGCATTTTGGTTATTTCCAACATTTGGCTATCACAAATTGTGCTGCTATGAACATAGGTGCACAGATATCACTATGATATGATGTTTTCAGTTCTTCTGGGAAAATCCCCAGTTGGGGGATACCTGGATTGAATGAGATTTACTGTTTTAGTTTTTTAAGGAGTCTCCACACTGCTTTCCATAATGGTTGCACAAGTCTGCATTCCCACCAGACGGAAAATTTTCCTTTTCCCCACAGCCTCTCCAACATTTGTCGTTGCTTGCTTACTTTATAGTGTCATTCTTTCTGGGGTGAGATGGTATCTAAATGTTGTTTTAATTTGCATTTCATGTATGGCTAGTGATGTGGAGCATTTCTTCATGTATTTATAGACTTGTTGAATTTCTTTCTCTAAGAAGTGTGTGTCCATCTCAGATGCCCATTTCTGGAGTGAGTCTTTGAATTTTGGGAGCCTATTGGTTTTTAGTTCTTTATAACTTCTAGATAGAAGACCTTTGTCTGAATATTTACTAGTTAAAATCTTTGCAAAATTTCTGGGTTGTCTTTTCATTCTGTTAGTAATTTCTTTTGACGTGAAAAAACTTCTCAGCCAGTGGAGTTCCCAGTTGTTGATTCTTTCAACTGTAACGTGCATTTTGATTTTTGTCCATGAAATCTTTGACTAGCCCGATGTCTTCAAGATTCCCTCCCACTTTCTCTTCTAGGAGAATTAGTGTTTCTCTTTTAGTGTTTAGATCTTTAATCCATCTTGGCTTTAGTTTAGTGCATGGTGATAAACCTGGGTCAAGTTTTAGTTTTCAGCATGTAGAGAGCCAGTTTTTTTCCACCACCATTTGTTAAAGAGGCTCTCTTTCTTCCAGTAAATATGTTTAGCCCCTTTGTCAAAAATAAGGTGGCTGAGTATGCTTGTATTTACTTTTGCATCTTCTAATCTATTCCATTGATCTTTATGTCTATGTTTTTTTTTTTTTTTTGCCTATACCATGCTGAGCTAGTCACAGTAGCTCTGTGGTATAACTTTAGGTCAGGAATTGAAAAGCCTCCTGCCTTATCTTTGTTTCCCTGGATTGTCTTTGCAGTTCTAGGTCTTTTCTGGGTCCAGATAAATTTTAGGAATGATTTCTCCAGGTTGTTTAGGTATACTGATGGTATTTTGATAGGGATTACATTAAATCTGTGTAAGAATTTAGGGAGAGTGGCCGTCTTCACAATGTTGGTTCTTCCTATCCAGGGGCAGGGAATATCTTTCAATTTTCTGAAATCCTTCAGGATCTCTTTTTTCAGAGTACTGTAGTTTTCATTAAAAAATCTTTTACTTCTTTAGTTAGGCTAAATCCTAAGCATTTCATTTTTGCGGGGGATGCTATTGTAAATGGTATTTTTTCTCTAATTTCTCTCTCAGAATGTTTGTTATCTGTGTAGAAGAGTATTGGCTTTTGGGTATTCACTTTCTTCCTGGCTATGCTATTGAATTTTCATATTAATTCTAGTAGCTTCTTTATGGATTTTTTTTGGTCTTCCAAGTAGATTATCATGCAATCTGCGAATGATAATAATTTAACTTCTTCTTTACCTATTCTTATTTTTTTTATTTCTGTCTCTTATTTAATGGCTATAGCTAATGATTCCAGAACTATATTGAATAGGAAGGGTGATAGTGAACAACTATGTCTTTGTGTGTGTGTGTGTGTGTGTGTGTGTGTGTGTGTGTGTGTGTGTGTTTGAGACAGGGTCTCACTATGCACACATAGGATAACTGCACTGCTGATGTTTACTGGCCACTGAAATGGATGGTTTAAGGCTGAATTGATTTTCCTCTAATTCTTTTGGCCAACCGTGCATGCTTATATCTGGTAATCTGAACAACCAGAAAAAGGACAGCAGCATGCAATATAGCAGGCATGCTTGAATTCCTATCATTTTCTGTAGCAAAATTCTGTATGGTTTCTATCTTTTTATCACTGACGGATTTATTTCCTTATTCATTCATTAGGTACAGGCCCTCACTACACGCTATTGGACACTATGTCCCTGTTGAACTCATAGCGGTAGTAGTACCTCAGCCTCCCCAGAGCTGGAATTACAGGCGTGATCCTCCATGCCTGGTTTTGGTGGCCAGCACAGTGTGGCCAGGCTTCCAGAGCCGTCATGGCCTGCAATACTGGGAATCAAAGCTGGGTTTTTGCAGTTGTCAGGCACGTGTTTCTGCTGGCAAGCTGTCTCCTCAGCCTTCAGAATCATTTCTCATGGATTATTTTTGCTAGCTTTTATGTACTTTTTAAAAAGGAGAATGCCATTGTGCAGAACCTGCCTGGAAATTGTGAGGCGTCCAGTTTGATTCCTGATACAAAACAAGAAAGAGGAATAAAGAAATCTGCTATTGATGTGTACACTGTGCCGTAACGCTGCCACAAATTTGTCTCATGTAAGGAAAATAAACATCTATTCAGCCCCAGAGCTCCTTGATTTTCTCCACTAGCTCCTTGCACAGTGCGTGCTGCTTTGAATGGAAGTAACTGTGAACGTTTTAGGAGAAAACTCCCTGGGTGGGACCAGTCTTTCCCAGAGAGCCATGAGAACCTGAGGTGTTCGCACTGTGCACGCGTGTGCATTTGTGCAGCGACTGCAGTGTTTCAGCCTCTTGTCGTCATCTCCCAGGGGCTGGAGACAAGCAGTCCTAAGGGCGCACTCCCTGCACAGCTCCTCTGCACACACACAGGGGCCCAGAAATAATGATCTCCCCATGCTGAGGCCTCAGAGGACCGAGCCCCAGGAGCACTCTCACTGCTCTCTCTGCTGTCAGGTTCTGAGCCCTCCCTCCTCCCTCTCCTTATACCCCAGGAAGAGGGGAACCTGGATCATCAGAGCTGCGCCCAACGTCCAGCACTGGCCACTGACTCCTGGAGCTCTTCCCTCTGCACCTCGAGGTGAGTGCGTGGAGGCCGGGTGTTCTGAGCAGGGAACTCACCTGTGAATTCTCTTCCAGCGAATCTCCCTGGGGATTGCATGGAGACGGCCTCTCCCACTCCGCATGGGTGTTTGTGGCGACGGGAGGACAAAACCATAGGACCCAAAGTGAAATCTTTAAGGACAAAGCCTCCTCAGACCTAAGTGTTGCTGCCGACTCCTGCCACCATGCAAGTTTTCAGGTCCAGTAAAAGATAAACACTGGAAACCTGCGCTCATAGTGAGCATTAAGGACTAAGAAATTCTGGTAGAAAATAGCTGAGGAGACAAAAATGAGAATCACCCCGACTGTGCTGCACCTGTACTCACTGAAGCTGCACCCCGGACAGGGAGAACACGGTGAAACCGGAGGCAGAATGGGTCTCTCCGTGCTCGTGGAGATCACAGCCAAACAGTGTGAGAAAAGCCAAGTTTTTGAACAAGTGTCAGGTGTTGGCCAAAATTTGGGTGGAAAAATTGGACATTTGTATGCCAAGTGAAAGGACTGTGACTCCCCAGTGATGCCAGATACTAACCTCTGCACTCCTCAAACAACTACTCCAGGGCACATCAAGGAGCAGGAAGGCCGGGAAGCTTATGCTGAATCAGACTTTGCAAGAGCTTAGAGACGGAAGTGAAAGAGAGAACTCTAAGTGAGACATGGACACAGGGCAGGCCCTGGGGTCCAAGGAGGACCTCTGCTAATGCAGGCATCCCAGGACATGTGTCTATCTGGGCAGAGCAGGGAGGCAAAGGGAGAGGCCCTGAGTGCAAGAAGCGAGGCAGGATGGGTGGCCGGGAGAAAAGAGGGTGAGGATGGGCATGGAGGCCCCCCGGGCCAGTGGAGGCTACTTTCAGAAGCGTCTAAGGTGTGGCGAGGGGCCTTGAAGTGTCCTGAGGTGGTTCAAGATGGAAGCTGTGACTTGTGGAGATCATTCTCCCTGGTGAGCAAGAGGACTGGACTGAGTGTGAGCCTCAGGGAGCAGAACAATCCCCATGGCAGTGGGTGACGTGGTGGCAGCAGTGGAACCCAGGGAGGCGGCCCATCCGTCCGTCCATCCATCCGTCCATCCATCCATCCATCTGTCCATCCATCCACCCATCCATCCATCCATCCGTCCATCCACCCATCTGTCCATCCGTCCATCTGTCCGTCCATGACCTTCGCAAAGCTTTGCATCATTGTCAAAGGCTGGTGACCCAGGTAATCTAGGCTTGGCCAGTAGGATTATTGAGCTAAGTTATCTTTCACCAAGCATAATGGCCCCGGGCTTACCCACCTGCTCCAGTGACAGGGTCTGACCCGTTTGCATGGCTCAGTGTTCTTAGGCTGCGCATACGCGCCCGTGTGCTTCACCCACTTTTCCTCTGACGGAGACTTGGTCAGTGCCCTAAGCTGTCTATGTTGAACAGTGACGCAGCTGAGCGCAGGTGATTCTAGCCATGCCGCCCTTGTTTCCTTTGGCCATGTACGCAGCAGTGGGGGTGTCTGATTACATGGTAGGCAGCCGTTTAACTCGGGCTGTTTCCCACACTGGCTGCACTGATGCATGCTCCCGTCAGCATGAGCCTGGGTCATCTTCCTCAGCGTCCTGCCTGCGTCGGTTCTCCTTGACTTCCATGCGTCTGCCATCCCAGCAGTGGTGAGGGCAGAGACCACTGCGAGAAGGCCTCACACAGTGGGAATCTGAAGCCGGGGACCCTGCTGCAGAGAGAGCAGCGTGGCTGTGAGCAGAGCTGGCGGCTGTGCAAGGCTGGGGCTGGAACAGTGGGCACAGGGTGAGAAAGTTCAGCACTTCCGTTTGGATTAAGGAAAAATACTGCGAAAGTGGACAGTAAGTGTTATGGCCACACAAGCATCATGGCGTGGACAACGGCTGCTATACTAGCCTAAGCGGGCCACTCCGTGGTGTGCACACGCTTCACAACATCACACTACATGTGGTTTGTTAACTTAAAAGAATCTGAAAAACGAAACGCTTATCTAAAATAATGCTGCATGCATTTGCATGCAACTTCCCATTGGAAATATCCCAGAATGCATTTTTCTGTCCTGCAAGTGGGGACTCACGGAGGCTATGTGATGTGTCCATGTCCCCACCAAAGTCAGAAGTGTTGGTCAAAGCATACAGAAGACAGATAAGGCTTGCAGAACCTAAAGGACAATTTTCAAAATTTGCATACATTGCCATTAAGAAAGCAAATGCCTAGCTCTCCTCATAATTAAAGTTTTACTCTATTTGTTTTAGGTTATGGTAAAAGAAAGCTTTAGCATTTTCTACAGGTTTCATTCCAGGAACAAGTGCCCTCTCTGGCCAGGAACAGGTGCTTGTGAGGCTGAATCTGCCTGCAGGGTCTTCTGACACAGCACAGCCTGGGGTCACTCTCTGCCCCTGAATCCCTGACTCCTGCAGGGGCACAGACTGAGGGAGGCATTGGGGAGGGCCCAGCCCTGGGTTCAGGGGACCCTGGCTCTGTCCCGGTGGCACGCTGCTCTCTGGTGCACAGCAGGCTCCTCCGCACTCACACACAGGTGTGCAAGCTGTGCCCCACGGGGAAGTGCGAACTGTGTGTGCGCTGTGACCGCCTGAGGTCTGGAGTGGGGAGTGGGAGGCTCGTTCAGAGGCTCACTGAACTCGGCAGAGCCCTTACACGGAGCTGCACAACACAGCCACTCTCCAGCTGCTGTGGTTGTTACGTGCTCTTGTGCACTGCCATGGCTTGTGCTTGTTACTCTGTGCAATATTTTAGGAAAATAGTTTCAGAATGTGGAAATTGCCACTTTCAGCACGGCTTCTACTCCCGTATGCGCCACCCCCGTACAGTCTTCCTGCTTCCTTACAGTGGGCATGGTTTCTCGCATTCCAGTGCAAGAGGCCAAAGATCGAGATGCAGACACAAAAGGCCCTAACCGCTCAGGGCCCATGTCTCTGCCAGCAGAATCAGCATCCGAGAGGGGCCCACTGCATGCAAACACGGTTACACTGCGATACTCTACATGTCCAACTTTCAACAGTGCCCAGAACCAGTAGCCAGCCCTCAGTCCAAAAAGGTGCATTGGCAGTCAGCTTTGAACGAACCCGCATTTGCCACGCTGAGAACACTCTCACACACACTGACTTTTGAGGCAGGGTCTCGCTGGGCTGTCCATGCTGGCCTGAGTTCATCATGTAGCCTGGGCTGCCTCGAATGCGCGGTGGTCTCCGCGCCGCAGGCTCTCCGTTGCTAGGATGGCAAGTGTACGCTGGGAAGCCCGGCTGTCACCAACATTTTGCAGCGTTATCCTCTACCTTCGCCTTCAGTTACCACAAGTTCTAGGGATTGCTCTCTGGATTTCTGCATAATGCTTGCACCTCACATCTCCACAAGTCCATGACTCTCCAGAATCCCTCAGTACAAGCCAGAGAGTCGGCTCAGCTATGCTTCTGTAGCACCATGAATGTAGAGTTCCCAGTGTGTCACAGTGGGGGGTGCGCTTTCTGGGAGGCGTGCTAACGTGCCCCAGATAGGCTGCTCTAGAGCTCACTCTCCTGACCACAGCAGTGTTTAGCCGTGGTACTGTGATTCTCGGCTCCGTTTCTTTTCAAGGATAAATAATATTGTTTATAGTGCTGCACAATACTTCAACTCACACTCTACTCTGTTCCAGTGTCGTGGGATAGTTCTGCAGCTAGTTCACACATATCCCCCCGGTCATGAGATAAAATGGACTCTTCAACGTTGTGCACCTATGAAAATAGTTGCTCTCCTGGAATCTTTAGGAAAGATAATGAAACGTTGTCAAGATGAGGTGACAACGACAGACAGGCAAGTAAGGGGCGGCGGGTAGCAGCACAAAGAAGATGCCTCTGATTTCCGGGCTCTGAAACAAACTACTACATACTGCATGGGGACAAAGCCCAGAACTTGGGACGCAAAAGGACAGTGAATAGCAAGGAATGACAGCAGGAAGCAGAGGCGCTGTCCAGCAGGCAGCGCGCTGGAGCGCGAGGCACAGAGCCAGGGTGGAGCCCCGTGGCTGTCCAGCACAGACTACACCTAGGTTCATGAGAGGGACAGGAAGATCACAGAGGAGTCAGCACGCAGTGAGGCAGAGAGCAAGGGCTCGGAGGAGCGGGATGCAGCGTGCACCGCCGTGCTAATCACACCGACGAGGCTGGGAGGACAGGGACTCATTTTTTGACGTATGTACCATTTCGCTCATGAAATTGGACAGTGTCGTACATGCACACGACCTAAGGTGAGTACGCTAATCGCACAAATGAACACGGAGCGATCCTAATTTACTGTGATAAACGTGGCTCGGAGGAAGGATGGGACCTGTCTCGCAGGTACAGACTGAGCTGCAAGACGAAAAGACTGAGAAACATGCGGCTGTGATGGCTGAGGACACTGAGCGCTTCATGACCCTGAGCTGCATGTCTAAATTTTGTCCATGGGTAAATTTTAAGTTTTATTTATGTTAGTACAACAAAACTTTGTGGAACAAAAGAAAAGCGTTGCCTCAAATGAGCTTCACGTGGTGCCGTCTCTCTGGAAGACAAAGGACACGGTGTTTGTGGCTTCATGTGGGTCTATGGAAAGTTATGAGAATACACAAATCACAAAAGTAAAACAAATGGAAAACATCTATATTTATCTTGCAAAATTTGCTCCTTCCCTTCCAGCCATATATGAAAGTCAGACGTGATGGAAACGGAAAATGCGACTTTCCCCAGCACTTTTGTCCTCCTGGGCTTCTCAGCGTTTCCCTGGCTCGAGATTCCCCTCTCTGCAGTGGTCCTGCTCGCCTACTTGCTCACCCTCATGGGGAACGGCTCCATCATCCTCCTCTCCCTGCTGGACCCCAAGCTCCACACACCCATGTACTTCTTCCTGGACAACCTCTCTCTGCTGGACCTCGCTATGACCTGCACCATTGTGCCCCAGCTGCTGGCCAACCTGTGGGGCCCTGACAAGACAATCCCCACCTGGGGCTGTGTCACACAGGTCTATATTTTCATTCTGATAGGCTGCACTGAATGCATCCTGCTGGCCGTGATGGCCATCGATCGCTACGTGGCCATCTGCCGGCCCCTCAGGTACACTCTCATCATGCGTCCCTGGGTGTGTGCGCAGATGGCAGCTGCTTGCTGGTCCAGTGGCCTGGCAAGCTCTTTGCTCCATGCTACTCTAGCTGTCCACCTCCCCCTCTGTGGACACCACACCCTGGACCACTTCTTCTGTGAATTGCCTGTGCTCATCAAGCTGGCCTGTGGGGACACCACTGCCAATGAGCTGATCCTGGCTATTGGAGCCATCCCATTTTCAGGAGTGGCCCCCCTGCTGGTGCTCGTCTCCTATACCTTAATCACCAGGGCTGTGCTGAAGCTGCCCTCAGCTGAAGGGAGGCACAAGGCCCTCAGCACCTGCAGCTCCCACCTGCTCGTGGTCACCCTCTACTTTGGTCCTGCCATCTATGTGTACCTCCAGCCTCCTGAAAATCACACTCAGGCCAAGTTCATGTCCTTCTTCTACTGTGTTATCACCCCTGTGCTCAACCCCCTCATCTACACCCTGAGGAACAAGGATGTGAGAGGTGGGTGGAAGAGGATCCTGTAATTTCAGGATGGGGTGAGGCACTTAGGTGCCAGGTGATCCCTGCCTGTCTCCTGGAGCAAGAACACACATCCATCTGTGAGTACTGCCATGTCTGCTTTTCCAAATGAATGCCCAGGACTTAAAAGCAGTGAGTTTCCTTCTCTACATGGTAATCAATGTGATAACCAAAGAAGCATATTGGCCTGAAAGCTCTGCTTCAGATATATCAACTAAAGCTGGGATGTTTTTTTCTGGATCTTTCCCAAATGTCTTGTATTCTAAAAATTAATGGATGGCATGGCCTCTATGCTATAGAAAGGGAGACCTGTACAACCATGCTCACTGCCCCACTATTGCAGTAGTAAGGTCTTTGAATAAGAGCAGTGTGTGTCAGCAGAAAAATGGAACGAATGTGACGTGTGTACAGGAAGGATATTAGGTGTGTCATGATAAATCAAGTGGTTCTATTTATGGAAGCATGCCTGGAAATATGCAACATTACAGAAAGTGAAATAAGATGACCACGGAGAGACAAATATTGCATGATTTTCTCATACACAGAAAGTAACGCGTTAACACTTTACAACAAGAACTATCCCACGGGGTTTTTGTTTGAGCAGATTCGGCGAAAGCCATTTAAGTGTAAATTCTATGGCACGTCTTTGCTTAATGCACTGGTATAAACTCTGGGTCCTAAGGTTGGGCACATCCACTTGTGGAAGAATGTACGATGTGCCACTCACACAGGGAACACCATGGTGAGACCGAGCTCGCGACTGCTGTTCGATCCACTGCAAAACCTTCCTGGCTTCTGTTCATACTCTCTTTGGGGTCCCCTTCATCCATGAGGCTCGCCATGCTGAACATCCTCAGCTTCAGGTTTCTGTGACTGCGGAGGGCTCCGCTGCACCTTCGGCTTCCTTCTCTCAGCTCCCACCATGCACAATCACAGTCACACAGGGTGGCATATCCCATCCTTGTCTAAAGTTATCCTGCAAGCCTCCACAATGCCAGCCTTCTGGTCAGCTGGTCTTAAAGCCCATCGTCATGTGTACACTACTAAGATCTGCTGCCAGCAGTAGCCAGGACCCTTGACCCATGTGTAGCAGTTTCTGCTGATGGGGCCTCTTGACAAGGTAATGAATCTTAGGGACCAACGCCCTTGGCAGCTTTTCCTGAGCAAGGGCGCCAGGGCTCTCTGTGCACATGCAGTGTTATTGTGGGACCCTTGAGCCTGGCCTGGGTGGGACTCTATGGTCCTGCAGTGTCCTCAGTGTGCTTTTCTCTTTATATTCTCAGCTTTCTTGGCCTTGTTTTGACAGGAGCAGCATAGCATTGGTCAACAGGATAGAAATCTGCTATTGTTTTTGTAATGTAAATTTTTACTTTAGCGTAATGATATCCATCTGTGCACCACGCTACCTTCCCTGAGGGTCACAGGAAGCAATTTGTGTGTTTCTCCACTTGGTATGATGAACAGCAAGGTACACAAGTGGAAAAGCTCACATGTTCCAAACTGATAGATGACATCTGACGATTGGTTTACCAGTTTCCGATTCACGTCACATTTTCTAATAGGGCACCAGTTGACCCGTGTAGGAACTGTATGCGAGAAAAAAGAAGAAATTCCAAATGGAATGTTGCAATTTCAAAACAGAATTGCTAGAAGTCTTTGCTTTTCAGAAAGACATAACAATGGCCTCTTATATGGCAAAGAAAAACAAGTTGGTCCCGCTAGTGTCAACACTTCACCATGAGGAGAAATATTGACAGGAAACCTTGGGGTTGTTCTGTAACTTTGGCAGTTTACATGTAATACATTACGTAGAACTTTGTTTCTGGTCAGGCTTATTTGGAGTCCTAACTGCCTTCTGAAACTCAGTGTTCATTTCTTTTCCAAGACTTAAAAAAGTTTCTGTTATTTCACAACCCACCTCCGAATGCATCAGGGAGCAAACAAGAGTCAGTAGTCAAATCCTCCTCTGGCTGAGATGCGGGGGCTCCAATGTGGCAGCCTGGGGCACAGCAGTGTCTGCATCAGACACGCCTCTGTACTCTCTGCTGTGTTGTAGGCATTGATGGCTAGGAAACAGACGTGTGTGGCATGCACTCCACCCGTCAGACTACAGCCCATGACCCTGGAGACCCGGCATGTATTCAAGCCATGACATCTACAAAGAATGGCCCACAGTGAGCCTGAGGAGCACTCAGACCTGCGAGTTCCATGCTGGGGAAGCACAGGGACCGGGCAACTTGCCACATTCAATCTTAGTGCACTCAGACTGGATCCATTTCAGCACCTCACATGACTGGGCCTACGCTTCATCACAGAAGGGACCACTGGTTAGGCAGATAATCTATTAGCCTCGTGATCACGGACTAGCTAGACTCCAACTGTGAGACATAAATGAAAGTTGTTGCTAACAGCATGCAGGGTGCAGCGTTCAATATGGCAGCCCAGTGAGCTAAGAAACTCACTTCAGTGGAGTGCAGGCTCCTCCGTGATTCGTGTATAGCTGGGGATGCTGGGTGTGCACACGCAGTCCACCACGGAGCACACCGTATGTAATACTGACTAAGTGTGAGGATGCCTAGAAAGGCAGCAGATGAAGGCTTGCAGCAAGACGTGGCTGGCTGAGCAGCACGTGAGAGGATGTGCTGAAGCCAGGGGAAAATGGAAGAAGAGAGCTCCTGTGACCCACTACTCAGGATGAAGGACCACAATTCCTAAAGTAGGCCACACCACGTGTGGCTTGATATGAGCCTGTGTATGTGATTGGAAGAACTGATCTCCTGGGAATTTGCAAACTGTTTACAGAAATACCTGCTTCTATGGCCTGAGGAAGAGCCTACCCATCCCCAGTCCATGTCACAAGGGGAGGAGGAGGAGCGGCTATTATCAAGAAACCAACTAATAACAAATGCTGGAGGACCCGTGGGGAAAGACACCTTCACTGATGGTGGGAGTGCAGACTGCTGCAACCACTGTGGAAATGAGTCCTTAAAAACAACAAACAAACAAAAACAACAACCACAAAATCTAGGATTAGAGGTACCATTGGACCCAGCTGTTCCCATTCTGGATATCTTCTTGGAAGAATTACAAACATTATGCCACAGCAATATATGTGTACCCATGGTTATAGAAGCACAATAGCTAAATCTCAAAGCAACCCAAATGTCCATCAACTGAGGAATGAATAAAAAAAGACATATTTGTAAAAATTATTTATTTGTTTATTTATTTATTTATTTGGTACAGGTTCTCCCTATGCAACTTGGATTCACAGTGATCCTCCTGCATCAGCCTCCTACGTACCTGAATTACAGGCACGCAGGATCATGCCTGTTTTGGTGACTGGTGCTGTGTGCCTGAGGTTCTAGGGTCACATAGCATGCAAGACCAGGGATCAAACCTAGGTCTTTGTGCCTGATAGGCAAGTGTTTAGACTGCCGAGCTATCTTACCAGCTGAGATCTATCTTCTTTTTATTCAGTGAAGTGCTACTCAGACATACAGACAGATGAGTTTAGACATTTCTAAGTCGATGCATGCACCTTCAGACCGCAGTGCTCAATGATATAACTGGGACACATCAGTGCAAATGCCACCACGTCATCTGGTGCGAGAAACTGAAGGAGCAAATAAGGACTAGGGTGAGCAACAGACATTGCGACGTGGGAAGAAACTGCTACAGAGGAAGGAAGAAATAGGGAGGGGCAGAGGGGAAGGAAGGGGCAGGGGAAGCAGCGGAGGGAGGGTAAGGCGGAAGGAAGGCTTGTGAACAAGGAGGTGGAAGGGGCTGAAGGGACGGGAGGGGCTGGGGACGTCAGCGGGCGCAGACGCGAAGTCCTATGATGAATATGGTCATTGTGTATGCTAAATTGTGCGATAAGCAATAAAACTAAGAATTAAAAAAGCACAAAGTACGGCACATACTGGTGAGAATTCATGGTACATGGAACACTTACACTCTGCTGGTGGGAATGCAAATTTATGCAGTCACTATGAAATCGGTATGGGGATTCCCTCCAGGATACCACAGAAAGCTAGAAAGAGAGCTACCAAGTAGAGCCACCATACGATCCAGGTGTGCCATGCAGTGATATATTATTGTTCAGCTAAAGTTGGTGGACACCGGAGACTCTCGGACACTGATACAGCTTGTGGCATCAGTCACGGAAGTGAAGCTGCACAGTCACCAAGCTGTCCACCAGGGGAGGAATGGGCCGAGGGAAAGGGACATAGATCGTCTCAGTTACTCGTCCCGACCCACAGATGACGCCCAACACCTGCAAGGTGAGGGAGGAAAGGCGGCCTTCAGCCGACCGTTCATACAGGACATACAGGAGGCCGTCCACAGCCAGTGGGTCCGAGCCAGGAGACTGGGCGGTCGCTGCTGTGTTGCTCACCTTGAGCAGCATCGACTCCGTGTAGAGCCTGGAGCGTGAAATTCGGAATTGAATTGAATCTCTCATCCCTCTCCCACGAGACGTTTGGATCTTCAGCCACCGTTTCTCTCACTGGCAGCAACTTTATCTTCAAACACGAAGGCTAGCAACGTTGCAACAAGACAGATCCTCGCGCCTTGAACTCCCTTGTGTTCACTGGGACCTGAACTCTCTTGTGGTGGAGAAATCTGACGTGGTGGCCATCTTCTCGAAGCACGGCAAATGTGTGTGTTGCTCCCTTCATGAGAGCTTTGCCTTTGTCCAGGATGTTCATGAGAAAATGCCTGGGGTTGCTGTAGCTGGAGAGGATGGCAGAATGATTGCTGGCCAGGTTTTAGATGTTAATCTGACTGCAGAGCCAAAGCGAACAGAGGAAAAGCAGGTGCGAAACCATATGCAGCGGAGATGTATGGCTCATCGTTCACTTGGACTATGACTTTCAACGTGACTAGTGTGACAGGATGGATAAGTGATAGAGCGCGTGTTCTTCTTCCTCCTCCTAATGCTTGGGCTGTAGTGCCCTTGAAATGCCAGCACATATCAGGAAACACCTCCCGAAGAGGCAACTAGCACTGAATTCTGAGAGTGGCCAGTGGGGATCTTCGTCCAAGTCTGCAAAGTTGAAGGGTGATGACCTTCAGGCCACTAAGAAGGAGCTGACCCAGCTAAGACAAAAAGTGGATTCCTTACTGGAAAGCCTCAAGGAAACTATAAAGGAGCAGAGCCTACAAGCAGCAGTGGAGACGAAGAATGATAAGACCGAAGAGCAGCAGACCCCCACCTCCCAGGAGAAAGGTAACACCAACGTGAAGATGGAGTCTGAGGGGGCTTGGGTGACTCTGATGAGGACGGGGATCTCCTGGATGACGATGAAAATGAAGATCGGGCGGAGGACCAGCTGGAGCTGACCAAGGATGATGAAAAAGAGGCTGAGGAAGGAGAGGATGGCAGAGACCGCCAAGGGTGAGGACGACTCTTAAGCACATGGCTGGGTTTTGAAGCCTTGTCCCATTATGTCTTCACCTAGGTGCTTATCTAAGGTAAGATTCCACCAGCTCCTCTCCCCTCGTGTCTTCAGCGCGTGCTCTCTGTTGTCCCTGTGTCCTACCATGTGCACAGTTGCCCTGCGCCTCGCACCATTTTCACTTCCTCTGATGCTTCTCGTAGTTTTGTTAATTCTTCTCGTGTAATTTCTGCTTTTCAATTTTGATGCCTCCTTAGACTTAACAATAAATTTTTTTCTTTTGCCTGTTTTTTGCCAGCTGTCTCCACAAGAATGTCTCATTATGCATGCAGCATAGTTATTTCCATTTATACGTGATTTCAGTTGTTGCTTCCCTAACTGCAAAGGCAATCTCATTTAGTGTAGCATCTGAAGGCAGCTTTGTTTGACTTAAGTTAGGTGTGTCACAAATCAAGTACATTTTGGGGCTGTCAAACGCAAATCTCACAGTGATTTCCACAGGAGCAGCACTAGTTTACATTCCTATCACAATGTGATGGTGTCCCTTTCCTGATATCCTCACCACCCTTTGTTATTATAAGGTTTGTTTGATGATAGCTCTTGTTTTGGGGCCTCTCACTGTAGTTTTTATTTTCATTTCTGCAGTGGCCAATGATACTGGACACGTTTCCTTGTACTGGTGAGCCACCTGTACTTCTCAGAAACCTGTGTGTGTATTGGTTGCCCACTTCTTGATTCTTTTATTCTGGGTAGTCTAGTGTTTTTGTTTTTTTGAGTTCTTTTGAATTCTAGAAGTTAACTTTGCTTCTAAGAAATTTTACTATTCTGTAGGCTATCCCTTCGCTTTGTTGGTCGGTTCCCTTGATGCAGAGGTCTTTTGTTCTGGTATGATCCAACTTGTTGAGTCTCAGTCTCGGTTCCTGTGTGCTGGGCTTCTGTCCTGAAAGCCCTTGTGCAGGTCTCACAGTTGAGAGCTGTCCCTGTGTTGGCTCCAAGAAGTGTTCCTGTCTAAATATTTAGATCTTTCATCCATTTTAATTAACAAATTAACAAATCTTGGCCATTATATTAAAAGGGGAGGATAGAGAGAGCAAGAAAAGAGCAGGGAACATAGCACTGACTCTCTGAAGATGTGTCAGCCATGCTGCTCATTTGCCTGTAGAGACCAGACACAGGAAAGGTTAAGGCCAGGACGATGGCCGTCTGTTAGACTACAGAGGACAGAATTTTATCTTCCAAAGGGCTTCCACAGTAACCTAAGTGTTGACCTGGAGATGCAGGGTGCTTTCTCAATGCCCAGATTTATTAATCTAGAAAAGCAGAGGAGGCCACTATCCAAGAATGTGAATGAGTGATTGCTCAGGAGACAGGCAGGGTAGTCTAGCTTTTAGAGACCTCGGTCCACCCTGAGGCTTCAGGATCCTCTTGCACGCTGTCCTCACATCCTTGTTTCTCAGGGTGTAGATGAGGGGGTTGAGGACGGGGGTGATAACACAGTAGAAGAAGGACAAGAACCTGGCCTGGGAACTCTTGGCTGAAGGCTGGAGGTATAAGTACATCCCTGGCCCAAAGTAGAGGGTGACCACGAGCAGGTGGGAACTGCAGGTGCTGAGGGCCTTGCGCCTCCCTTCAGCTGAGGGCAACTTCAGCACTGCCGTGGTAATGAAGGTGTATGAGATGAGCACCAGCAGAACAGGAGCCACTCCAAATGGGATTGACAATATTGCAAGGGCCAGCTCATTGGCAGTGGTGTCCCCACAAGCTAGCTTGAGGAGCACAGGGACCTCACAGAAGAAGTGGTCCAGTGTGTGGTGTCCACAGAGGGGGAGCTGGAGGGTGAGGGTGGCTTGGAGCAGAGCATTGGCCAGGCCACTGGACCAGCAGGCAGCTGCCATCTGCACACACACCCCGGGACGCATGATGAGAGTGTACCGGAGGGGCCGGCAGATGGCCACGTAGCGATCGATGGCCATCACGGCCAGCAGGATGCATTCAGTGCAGCTAGTGCAACTAAAAATACAGACCTGTGTGATGCAGCCCCAGGCGGGGATTGTCTTGTCTGGGCCCCACAGGTTGGCCAGGAGCGGGGGCACAATGGCAAGGGTCACAGTGAGGTCCAGCAGAGAGAGGTTGTCCAGGAAAAAGTACATGGGCGTCTGGAGCCTGGGGTCCAGCAGGGAGAGGAGGATGATGGAGCCGTTCCCCATGAGGGTGAGCAGGTAGGCGAGCAGGACCACTGCAGAGAGGGGAATCTTGAGCCAGGGAAACGCTGAGAAGCCCAGGAGGACAAAAGTGCTGGGGAAACTCAGGTTTGCCCTGTCCATGGCACCTGTGTTTAAGGCCAGAAGGAAAGGGACAGATTTTAAGGAGAAATACAGCTTTTCCTTTCCTCCTCTTTCCCTTTATGTTTGCTGTACACGTTCATGATACGTATAAGCAGGGACGCTGAGCCACGCAGAGGGGAGAGCAGAGCACTGTATGATAACACAGTGGAAGAAGGACATCAGCCTGGCCTGGGAAGCTTGGCTGAAGCCTGTAGGCATAAGTACATTCCTGCCCCAAAGTACAGGGTGAAACGTGAGCAGGTGGGAGCCGCAGGTGCTGAGGGCCTTGTGCCTTCCTTCAACTGAGAGCAGCTTCAGCACAGTTGAGCCAGGGTCCCAGGGCCAGGGCCTGGATCCTTTCCCCTGCCACCCTCAGGAAGCACCAGTCTGTGGGGACAGAGCTGCAGGACAGCGCCCCCACGAGGTTCGCTGTGAAAGACATTTGCAGAGGGCCTCTGCTTCACAATAGTGGCCCCAGGAGACGGGAACTTAATTGTGGAATTAATGAGACTGGAAGCCTCCTGCAGCCTCGCACTTGAGACAGCGGGAAGGAAGGACATGATGAGCAAAATTATACGCTGCCTTTACTTTCAAGAAATAAAATTCAGAGTATGAAAATTCTAAAGATACCATGCGTCTCAGCAGCACTCAGCTTCGAAGAGAGGAAGCTTCATCCTTTGGGAAACGCGTGCCAGTCCGAGTGCCATCATATCCAGCTAAGAGAGCCAGGCACCGAAAGGGAGTGCTTTTGAAGAAGCCTTTCTCTGTGCAAAGACAACACTGTATACATTTGGGTTGGCTGAATCACAGGTCCTGGGGAAGAGCTGAAGCCCTCGTCTACGACATTTGAGAACCAATGTGTCCCTACATGGGCTCCCTGGTCCCCAGACCTCAGCCACGGCAGCTCCTGCTCCCCGGGTGTGAGGTGGCTGCTCCTCTGTCTCTGACAGCGACTCTGAGCGACCCCTCTCCTGCGACCCCTCTCCTGCGACCCCTCTCCTGCGACCCCTGCCCCAGCACCCGCTCCTCCACACTGTCCCGCAGCCGCCCCACTCTGCCTCCAAGTGCCAGTGTGGACTCTGCCAGTGCGCTCTTCCTTACCTTCTTCCCGGGAGCGTCCTGCAGGCACCCTGGTCGATGTTTAGGCATTCAGTGCTTTACTTAGTCTGAGGACATAGGCAGAGCATTTCCAGGGCACAAGCAGGGCCCTCGGGACAATCCTCGTCCCTCTGGAAATAAGCAGACTGAAGTGAAGAGCAGCCGTCGCTCATGATTATTTTGAAGTTTTCCTCTTTGCAGCCCTGTGCCCTCGGCCCACACACATGCGATACATGGGACAAATGTGGAGTTGTCAGCTTGCCCAGGTCGTGACCTGTATTGGCCTCCCGGATGGTGGTCTGCCTGTAGCAGCTCTCTCACCCCTGTGAGTGGACGCACGGGTTCTGGTTGTTCACCCCCAATGGTTCGTCCCTTCCACAGCCCCACCCAAGAGCCTCTGCTTCTCTTGCCCTGAGGTTGTGCTCACCCTGGTGCGCTGCTCTGTGTCCTCCAAGCTCAGTCTCAACAGAGCCCCTGGGGTCACTGGACAATCCTGGTCCTAGATTCTACCTGATGCCCTGACTAAAATCTCAGGCAATTACAGAGCAGCAGAGATTCTGTGTCTCTTTTCCTGCAGATTTCATCTGACAGCCCAGTCAGCACTTGCTCCTCTCTGGAGGCTCGTTACGTGCATGGATATTGGGGTTTTCTGTCTCTTCACTTTGCCAGGAACTTCCTCACCTCGAGTCTTTCTGTCTGTCTGTCTGTCTGTCTTTCTGTCTCTGTAGCTATCTGTATATCATCTATAACTATAGCTATAACTGTAACTGTATATATGCATGTCTTTGGAAGGACCTTGAAAAGAATTATAATGATAGGGAGACAGAAGTCAAGATGCAGCTGAGAAAGTCTGTCTTCTCAAGGGGCTCAGCCAGGCATCCTGAGTAACCCACCCTCACTGGAGAGCTGAGAAGGTCACATCAGAACTGGGGGAGACTCGAGGGCTAGCACACACGGCCCAGCATAACTAAAGCTCCCCTCATGCACCTTGATACTGAAGAGGCAAAACTGTGGAGCAGGTGGGGCTGGCAAGGGGCACGTCGCGGCTGGGCTCAGGGAAGCAGCTTCCTCTGAGGAATCAGGCTCCATCCTCAGTGAGGCTTAGCATGCGGAGTCCACCAGGGCAGAGGCTGCTCAGCACTGGTGCTCCAGGATTCTGGGGTCTGCCCACACTCACCTTGGCATTGCAGAGGGGAAGGTGCAATGAGGGAGGAGCCAGCAGGGTCCAGGGTTGTGGACGCAGCTTCCTGCAAGGTCTCGGGCTCCACCCGCAGCGAGGCTCGGAGCCCTGAATCCACTAGGACAAGGATTTGTGGAGCTGAGGCCTCCTGAGTCTCCTGGGCTGGGTGCGCTGGGGCCTGAGCTGCTCCAGGTGCATCATGAGCTCAGCGCTGGGACTGCAGACCGGGCCTCCCCGGGGATGCGCTTCTCACCATCCCAGGTGTCTGCAGACATCTCTCCCTGGAGTGCATGGAGTGTTGTCATCCAGGCTCGGTCACAAGAGTGGTGCCTGGGGTCAGCCTGGAGCTGCCCACAGGAGAATACAACCTTTAAGGTTTCTTATGCCAAGTTCTAACCAGTCCCAGCCTTTCTTAGCATCTGAGAATGAGTTCAGTGTATTGAACGACATGAGCGGAGGGAGCTTTCGTGGCTAAGCGCACGCGAAGCCATATACCCTAACCACAGGCAAGGGCCTCATCAGGATATGGAGCATCTCCGCAGTTACACCAAGGTGCGCTGTGCTGCCCCGGTGTCCTGATGCTGTCTCGTGTTTTGCGCTACCGCTCTTCTTGCAAAGTGCTTTTCCCCAATTGCCTCACTCTCCCATGGCCCCAGACCCTGGCGCTGCTGCCACCACTACTCCTGAGTCAGGGGGAGGCAGCGCTGCCTGTCGTGGGCCTGCACGTCATTGGCCACAGGGACTTTGCCACAGAGGGGGTGGGGCTGCGCTGGTCAGGCCAAGCCCGAGAGCCTCTGAGAGGCACCCACAGCTGAGGCTCGGCCCTGGTGGACGATGTCGCCTGTGGCAGGTGGAGGGGGACCAGTGCCGGAGGACACAGGCAAGTGGGCGGGGAGAGCAGAGAGGGGGCAGCCGTGGGCGCGCAGCGTCTGCTCCAGCGGAGACAGCGCCGTGCTGCCACCGCAGCACGAGCAGCAGCTCGCTGCCCGGCCCTGCCTCCCCCGCGCTGAGCTCGCCGTCTCTTCTCCGCAGAAGCACCAGTGTACTGCATCCTTAGGTCAGGGTGACCTTGGAAGCAAATATTGTGGATAATTCAGGACACCAAGGCTGGTACAATGGCACCAGGATGACACCCAGGAGAGAGGACTCCAGAGCCGCTTCAGGATGTGCTGGGAATGGGGTGACGAGTGCATTCGAACTGCGAGGAGGGACTCGAAGGCCACATGTGGCCCTGTGTCTTTCTATTTATTTATTCTCCAAAGGAAGCCATCGATAAACAGGGCCACCTTAGACCTCTGCTTCCCAGCTCCGTGAGGGGTCACCTGCACTGTGAGCTCTGGTGTGGAGACAGCTGGGCCTCGGCAGTGCCCCCGGGTCCTGATGCCTCTGAGCAGCAGCCGACTCCAACTCAGACACCAACTGAGGGACACCCACCCTAGGGGAGCGCAGGCCCTAAGAGTTGGTGACCTGACATGGTAAAGTGTTGCCCACCTTCTGCTGTTTGGGACTCATGGCCTGAATCTTGCAATGGCCACTGGAGGGGCAGCTAGAGCCACACTGAGGACTGCATGTCCACTGTGCCCGCCTTATTGTTTCCCTCATTACTGACAGTACTGTTTAATTCCAGATTGCTTCTAGGAAGTAGCTGTCAGCTCTGAATTTGCATACATCTTGTCCTTAAGGATGCTTTACCTTTAGATGAGATACTATCAGGGAATTTCTTCATTGGAGTCTTGCACATGCACTTACACTTATAAGTGTGTGTGTGCCCATAACTCAGGTGTGGCGGGTGTCAGGCAGTTGCTAATGACTACAGCAGCACAGCAGAAGTGTTGATATTCAAATTTAAATCTCTCTGTGAATCTCAAGTCATTTATAAGCAGATACAAATAAATACACATATGCAGAGGTGTATATACTTCCAGAAAAAAATAGCTGTAAACACACACACACACACACACACACACACACACACACACACAAACTCCTGCAAGTGTCAGGGCAGAAGCTCCATGTTCCTGGGTGTGGGAGTAAACAGAAGCTGTGGCCACACACGGGGCTCCGAAGGCAGCGTTACAGGGCCTGGCCCGGTGCCTGAAATGGGAAGCGGTGACTGAGGCTCAGATGCCGAGGCAGGGCAGCGCCGGGGCGCATCTTTTTCTGCTGCAGGTTGTCTGGTGAGTCAGGCAGACGTCGCTCCTCTAGATGAGAGAATGGGGAAGCCTCACGTGTCCTGGCTGCAGGAGGCAGGAGGCGCCTGCAGGGTCCCAGCGCTGACATTCTCTGCAGCTCCTGGTAGATCTACTCATTTTCCAGGCCCTGAAATGATAGCAGCCTATGGAACAAAACCACATATTTGCTTCTCGAAAAAATGATTAAAGGAAAGTGGTTTGCATCGACTTATCATCTTCCTCTTCAACACGGGCCAGGTCCGCTTCTTTGACTTCATGAAAACAAAGCGAAACAGGACCGGGAAGCAGCTCCGGCCACGAGCTGCTCAGCCTCTGGCCCTACGCGAGGCACAGCGCAGCTGCAGCTCAGCCCTCGAGCTTGAAGGCGGAAGTTC
The DNA here is from genome assembly GCA_004027025.1 of Myocastor coypus. Classification (NCBI taxonomy): domain Eukaryota; kingdom Metazoa; phylum Chordata; class Mammalia; order Rodentia; family Myocastoridae; genus Myocastor; species Myocastor coypus. Next base: position 24,162 of record PVJA010011007.1, read on the forward strand.
ACGTTATTGGTGTAGCGAGAGCTTACGAGGGAGAAGATTTAACACAGACACGGTTTATCAGATTACTTCATAATATTCCCCCAAAGAGCAGGGGGCGGGCATTCATCCACATCCCGGAGACCAAGAGAATCCAGCCGAGGGCCGAGATCCCATGGCAGTGCCCTGCGCGACTCCAGCTCAGCACCTAGAACGCACGGCAGTGTCCCCCACCATGAGTCCAGCTGGAGACCAAGAACCTGTCACAATGTCTCCTGCAAGTGTTCATCAAGGTTCTGCCCAGGGAAGGCCCAAAGCTCAGTGCTGGAAGTGGAAAAGTCTGTGCCCAGCAGGAGAGGGATCTGCACTGGAGCCAGAGGTGACTCACAAGGTAAGGAGCACAGCTCCTTCCACAAGAACCGGCGCCATGCTCAGCGGCATCAAGGACCCGAGCTCCTCCCGCGAGGAGAACAGCTGTGGTCATATGAAGAAAACCAGCGGGCCCAGCTTCTGCAGGAGGACCAACGGCACCCCCTGCCCTGCCAGGCCTCCCTCTGTGCTGCTGGCCAAGGCCCTCAGGTGGGCCTTCCGCTACCGCACCCCGCTGCTTCAGTTCAACTGGGTGTCGTAAGCTGACTACTGGCTAGGCCACCACACGTTTCTCCTTCCTTCCTTCCTTCTCTCTGCTTTTCTTTCTCTCTTTCTTTCTTTCTTTCTTTCTTTCTTTCTTTCTTTCTTTCTTTCTTTCTTTCTTTCTTTCTTTCTTTCCTGTCTCCTCTTTTTCTTCTTTCTTTTCTTTTTCTTTCTTTCCTCATTCTTTGCTTCTTTGTTTCTTTCTCTCCTTTTTTCTTTTTGAGACAAGATCCCATTATATATTCCTGAGGCTTTGAACTCACCAAGTAGCCCAGACTAGATGAGAATCACAGTGATCCTCCTGTCTCAGCTGCAAGTTAAAGTTGTCTTGAAAAACTGGATTCAATGTTGTGTTTTTTAACCAGTAAAGTGTAAAATATTGGGGTCCCAGAAAATCAAGCATATCCTGTCTTCCGCTCAGGAGATTCCTCTCTTTAGTTAAGCCAAGTGGTAGAACTGATGACAAACTGAAAACCCAAGGAAGATTTGTGATGAGCCGATGTTGGCAGAAGTGCGGAACCCTGAGCTCCCCACGGATATGGCAGTCTGGGATGCCTCCTGCAGAGGTGCCATGAGAGCCAGGGGCTCCTGGGAGCTCCAGGGTGTGGGAGGCAGCGTGAGGGCACAGGCTGCAGGACCACTGGTGCCGGACACTTGTCTGGCCATGAGGTTCTTGCTGTGGCACCACCGTGTAGGAGCCAGAGACATGATACACAGCAGTGGGGCCACAGGAGAGCTTGCATGGCTTCTCATGTGGCATTGACAGTGTCTGGGAATCCTCGTGATGTTCCATCCCTCATTGGAGATACAGAGTCAATTCTCTGAAGCCACGCCTTCCCACGCTGTCAGGATCTTAACTTTGTGAATTTGGGAGCAAATGAAGAAATTTGCCTAGCGCAGTTTTTACATGAAACCTGGAGATCGATTCTCTCCTTCAGAAAACCTGAGCCACTTCCTGTGTGTTTGGGGACTTTCTACTCCTGCTCCCCTGAGAGCTCTGTCTTTGATTGGGACCCTGGGGCAAATCACTAACCAGGAGCGCTGCTCCCTGAGGCCTTGCTCCTGCTTGTACACAACGGTGCTGATACTGTATGGCCAGACTGTTGCAGTTTGCTACAGTGACAGGGCGCTAAGGTGCCATCCTAACCAGGCCGTGGGGGCTGCTCAGTGGCACCGTCTGTGCTCTCCAAGCTGCTCAACCCAGAGCTTCTCTCTGCCTCCGCGGGCAGCCAGCTGCCTCCTCAGGCTTGGGGACGAACCCACTGGGCGAGAGAGGGCGCCAAGCCACAGCAGTCTTTCAGCCACGCAGAGGCTCACATCCCCGCCCCACCCGTGGTGAGCCACTGTCCTTCCACCTCTGCCACGGAACACTTCGGTGGGTCAGGTGCTGCTTCCATGCTCGCTCTTTTATCAGAATTTTCATTGGATTTCTTTCTGGACTCTGAAAGGGACCAGGAGTCACTGCCGTATCCCTGAGACAACTCCTCTTGGTCCCTAGAATCCAAGTCCAGATGGCTGATGGAACTGTGAGTCTTCTACTTTCTTGGAAGAGCAAGGGTGAGGGTTTGGACCTGGGCTTTATTACAGCAATGAGTCTTATGTAGAGGCATCTGTGTCTAGGGTCTGTATCTAGGGTCTGTATCCAGGGTCCCCAGGGTGTGGATATATCGCTGTTACAAGGTGGTTTGGTCTGTGGTGGTTTCTACTAGTTTTGTACCTTCTAGAGGTCAGAGGAAGGAGTTTCCTGGGCCCAACCTGTCCACTGCAGCCCCACTTTGGAGAAGAGGCCCTGCATCCCCCGCTGAAGTAACTCAGTGCAGCACGCTCAGCAGAGTGAGGCTAGAGTAGCTCAGAACTGAGCTCGATTTCCTCTTCCTGTTCTGAGCTTGGCTGATACACTGTGTCCCCTGGTCTGGATGAGCACACAGACCAGGACTTCTTCAGACTCTGAAAGGGAAAGGTAACTTCTAATAGCTTCTTTACAAAAGGAAGTTGTTTATGTCGTTGCTCTTCAGCCTTGTGACCAGCCAGGCAGGATCTGCAAAATTCAGCCCTCTCTGAAGCTGGTAAGAAGGATGCAGTTCAAATGGCTCCCTTCCAACAACTGCAGGGCTAAGGGAGACCAGGGCAGGACCAGGGAGACCCCAGAACAAAAGGGGCCGTGCAAGTGGCCCTGGCAGGTGCGTGGCCTTGCTTTGATGCAAATGTGACTTTGCTCTTCTGGCTTCTCTGCCAGGTCACTCAGTTCTGTCAGGACGGTGTTGTGGCTCAGCCTGGAACTGCTGGTGGAAAAGCCCTGCAGCAGGGGAAGGCACAGTAAGCATGAGAGGACGTGCTGTGCCCCCAAGAGCACACAGAGATGAGGCCAGCTCCGCCACATGCCACGTGGCACTGCCCACCCCACCCAGGAGGTGTGCAGGTTCTGCTCTGTGTCTTGCTGATCTGATTCAACCCTGGTCAGCCAGTCGGGTCCAAGGCTGCTAATCCAGCGTGATAGCTTTAGGACAGACTTTCCACAATAGTTATACATTGAGTTTTATGCTAAGCTTTTGGAAGTATTTGAATATTTTAATGGCTGTATCCTTTGAAATGTTAAGATTCTCAACTAAAGACACCAGTGAGACACCAGAAGAGACAGGCTTATTCGCTGATAGTCGGATGCCTGAGTGTCACAAGAACTGCTGGGTACTGGACACGAGGGTAAACAATCAGAGCATCTTTTCTTCAAATACTAAAGCATTCAGATGAAACATTCTTTGTGAGGTAAATTTGCAAGTTTGGCGAAGAAGTCAGGCTCGCCGGAAAGATTGCTGACCTGTTTGTGTAGCTTTCCTCTCCATTCTTGGCGTCTCCAGGACTTGGACGAAAACTTCAGGTGACTCTATGAGTGCAGAGATACGAGACTTCCTTCACAAGCGACACCTGCAGGTGTGTGAGTGTGCACATATGTGTGCAGACATGTGAACCCCCAGGGTCGCCTGTGGATAGCCTGTTCCTTGGCACTGCACTGGCTGCGTCTGTTGGCTCCTTGTCTCTCTTACTGCTGCTGCCAACTGCCTGCGGGTCCTGGCCCGGGCCAGGGAGCAGACTCCTGTAGAATTTCCTCAGACAGCTTGTACAGATAGAGTCCCCAGTGCCTCTCCATCATAGCCGGATGGCCGTGGCAGCCCCACAGAGATGCCTGTCCTTTCCGCACATCTGTACTCTTGTTCCTGTTGCTTCTGTCTTCTGGGTACCCAGGGTCACTTGCAGTCACCGCGGTGGGTATGACCCTGAGCAGCCCTGAGCGCTCTTAGGCAGAGACCCCACCGGAGCCTGGGCTTGGCCTGTTGCCACCACGAGTGCTGCCAGTGGCCAGTGCAGACTCGACCAGTCTCGTGGGCCTCTGAGGTGTGGCTGAGTACTCAGCAGGCCTCCACCCTTGCGTCGTGCACAAGGAACAGACGCGTGTGCGCAGACAAGCTGGTTGGCAGGCTGGGCCCCCACAGACCTGTCTCCTGCGGAGCCGATGTCCAGTCCAACACTGCCTGCAGCTCTTCCGCGTAGGGTCCGACATCCCCATGTTCCATTCCCACGCTGCTGAGGAGCTGTGTGACGTGGAGCGCACGGATTCCCTGAGCGCTGGCCATGAACTCAGGCCTTTCCGCGCCCACACATACCACCTTCCATCCTGGATCCACTTTGCTTAAGCTACCACACCGGCTGTCCCCCACGGGCCTCGCCTACCCAGGGAGCAGCGAGCGCGGCAGTTGATTGCTGAACCTTCCCACTGAGCATTTGCTCTCGCTGTCCTCTAGCACTGTTCACCAGGAGGAAGCTGCAGACTTAGTCGCTCTGTCTTTCGGGAGTCAGGCGCCCTGCTCGGAGGAACCCAGGAGGGCAGGCAGGGAAGGGACCCCACTCAGCCTCACATGTGCAAGCCTTCCATAAGCTCTCTCGTCCAGCTCTCTGCTGTTTGGCCACAACAGATGACGATGGTTATGGCAAAGGACAACGACAGCCACTTCCAGCCGTTCATCCTGGTGGGCTTCTCCGATCGGCCTCGGCTGGAGCAAATCCTCTTTGCTTTTGTCTTGGTCCTCTACATGCTGGCGCTGGTGGGCAACACATCCATCATCCTTCTGTCGGCGCTGGATGCCAGGCTCCACATGCCCATGTACTTCTTTCTGGGGAACCTGTCTTTCCTGGACCTCTGCTTTACCACAAGCATTGTCCCCCAGCTGCTGTGGAACCTTTGGGGCCCCGATAAGAGCATCACCTACCACGGCTGTGCAGCCTAGCTCTACATCTACATGGTGCTGGGCTCCACCGAGTGTGTGCTCCTGGCTGTCATGTCCTGTGACCGCTACGTGGCTGTCTGCTGGCCCCTGCGTTACACGGTGGTCATGCACCCCCGCCTCTGCCTGCTGCTGGTCAGTGTGGCCTGGTGTTGTGGCTTTCTGAACTCCTTCATCATGTGTCCTCAGACCATGGAACTGCCCCGGTGTGGGCGGCGCTGGGTGGACCACTTTCTCTGTGAGATGCCTGCCCTTATTGCCATGTCCTGTGCAGACACCACGCTGGTAGAGGCCTTTGCCTTTGTCCTGGGCATCGCCCTCCTCCTGATGCCCCTCTCTCTGATCCTGGCCTCCTATGGCATGATCGCGGCTGCTGTGCTGAGGGTCCAGTCAGCTGCAGGGCGCAAGAAGGCCTTCAATACCTGCTCCTCGCACCTGACGGTGGTCTCCCTCTTCTACAGCACCATCATCTACATGTACCTGCAGCCAGCCAGCAGCTACTCCCAGGACCAAGGCAAGTTCCTCACCCTCTTCTACACCATCGTCACACCAAGCATCAACCCCCTCATCTACACTCTGTGGAACCAGGACGTTAAGGGGGCAGTGAGGAAGCTCTTGGTTGGCAGGGCGGGGCTGGGGAGGCCCAGGGAGGGGGCCCTCGAGTAGCCTGGATGGACATGGTGCCCCTCCACCCACACCCATGGGCAGAAAGTTCTTCTTGATTGTGAGATATTTGCATATGTGCAGTACCACGTTGGAGGGAGGGGCCTAAGTTAAGACACAGAGTTCTTTACATGCGACTCCCACCCTATATACACGGCCTGCGAGTGATTTCACTCGGTACCATCTGCACCCGGTGCTCGGTGCCCCTTCTCACGAGATCGGGGCAGAACATCAGGAGCTGCTCGAGCTGTGGGCATCAGGGCTGTCTGGAGCTGAATCAGGAATGTGCAGCCCGCAGCAGCTTGCTGGCCCTCCTTAGAGCAAGCAAATTGTGTGGACCCGAGGTAATGTGCCGAGCTGAGATCTCGGTGTGCCCACCGTGGGAGGCTCTCAGGGTGGCATGCTCGTAAGTCATGTTCTGGCCTAATTTAATGCTACAGAGGAAGTGATGCAGGAAGAAAAAGCTGATCTGGGGCGGGGGACCTTCGACAGGGAACCTCCAAGTGACAGAGGGAAAACGGATCTCCCAACCTGAAAAGTACCTGGGACGAGTCCGTGTTCTCTAAAACCAAAGGATGAATTTTAGGAACAAATGGAGGTAATGAGCAGAACATATTTATTGAGGGAAAGAAAGCTCCTGAGAGAGAGAGAGAGAGAGAGAGAGAGAGAGAGAGAGAGAGAGAGAGACGGGAGGGGGTCCCAAGTGGTGGTCCCCCAGGAAGCTGTCTCTTCCAGGGTCTTTTATAGTACAAAATCATGCAGTGGGGCAGGTCTAAGGTGGGAACCGTGGAAATTCACTTAGGTGGGCATGAGGTGGGACAAAACTACGGCCAGCCAATGGGGTTGCAAGCACCATTTTTGGGGGAAATTGATTAAAGTCAACAGCTAGTGGGGAAGTGAGTCACATGGCAAGCAGGCTTGGATGTGGAGCAGGGTCTCTTCCTGTTGGGGGCGGATCACTGGCTCATCTAGGCTCTTTTAAGGTGATTGATAGTTGTTTAGAGTAGCAATTCCTGATGCCCATTCCTAGGGAAGCAGGTGGCTACATGTGTTTCTTCTTTTGTTTTGAGGTCTGGCGCACAGCAGGGGTGTGTGCCTCTTGCAAAGTGTAAAGTCACCTTGGCTTCCCTCTTGTCTCCTGGAGGGCCAGGCCCTGTCTGTCTGTCTGCCTATAATATTTCTATCTAATTCAGCTGCCTGCAACAGAATGTCTGGCTGTGGAGCAATTAAAACCACAGGAGTGACATCTGAATCAGCCACCAGCCATTTTTTTGATTAAGCAACATTAATGATGTTTTATGGATGTCATTCTGCTACAAATTTTATTATAAATTTGGAGCTTTTTGTATTGACTGCTGTTACACATTAAAGTTATTTCAATGAAATTTGAACTAAAATTAAAAAAAAAAAAAAAAAAAGAGAGAGTAGAATGAGCCCAGACAGCCTGCGTGGGCACCGCATTGCTCTGGGCACCGCATCGCTCTGGGCACGGCATCGCTCTGGGCACTGTGTCCCTCCAGGACACCCCTGTCCCTGCCTGAGTTGCCCACTCCTGTGGATCATCCACGCCTGTGGTTTTCAACCCCCAGGACTGACTTGGTCACCGCAAGGCCCTGGGCAGGGGGCGGATGGGTGTGAACGCAGAGAAGGGACCTAACACCAGGGGCCTTGCTTTTCTGGAAGCTCTCTTGCTCTATGACTGCCATAGCCTTCCAGAGTGCGGTAAGCAGTCAGCAAAGCACAGCACTGTCCTTCTGCTGTCTGTGGAAAGGGGAGCGTGTGCTTGGTCATCTTGCACCTTGGCTTTGCCACAGCCACAGTGTACCCCAGGGGCTGCCGGGGCCAGAGGAGGAGCGCCAAGTTTGCAATGATGCCCTCAGGGAGGGGTAATGGTGATGCTCCAGGTAGCGCTCACTTCACAGCTGAAACCATTCCTCTTCAGCTTTGGTGGCCACATTCATCCTGGGAAGGACAAGCAGCAGCAGGAACACAGTAATGGAAATGGGAAAGGGGGCCAGAGAGGAGGCAGGAGGGAGGCAGTGGGGGAGAAGAGGATTAGAAGTGAGGGTGCTCGCGTGGTGCACCCGGACACTCTCCCTACGAGGAACGCCTGCTTCAGGTCCTGCACACACGCGCCGTAGAGCAGCAAGTCTTTGGCTGGCAGGAGACCAGGAGGAGAGCGCTCTCCTGGCCTGTGCTGCTGGTCTCCAGCCCAGCAAAAGCAGCAAGCGCTCGGGCAGCTGCCCAGGCAGCAGGGCTGTGCACCTCTGCCAGCTTCCCTCTCCTGTTCGGAGCTGCTGACCCAAGGGCGGTCTACTGGCCCGCTGTTCTAGGAGAAGCCACTGTGGGGCAGCACTGACAGAGGGCGTCACTGGCTTGTGGGGTGCTACACGTGGCCGGCCCTCAGGAGCAGGGACATCAGGGACCTTTGTTCGACTGGAACTGCAGCTAGGTTTGGGTGCTGGTGGTGGAGGACTGAGCTAGGAGCCCTCAGGCAGGGTGGGGCAGAGGGGAGGCACTGGGTGTCCTTTGTCAAAAGGAGAGCATCCTCCAGTTGCCAGCAGCTATGCTGCGAACGCAGACCCGGTATTTCTGAGGCAGGCTTCGCACAGAGGGAAAGGCGTTGGTTTTGAAATTACTGGTATTAAACAGAGACCATAGCGGGGATGAAAGCTTACCGAAGAACTCCGAAGACCCGTAAGAACGTAAAACCTCTTGGCTTCTTAAGTTTGGCTGGTTACTGTCTGCTATGCACCTCAAACTTTTCCTTGTACTCTGTCCTCTGTAGGAACACAATGAAATCTCCATCCTTGTACTCTTTTTTGGGGGGAAGGAAGATGGGGATCCACTGTCAAATGAAAGGGGGTGCTGCTTGGGGATTGCCAGCAACTGAAAAGCCCTCACCCCATGTGTAGGGAAAGGAAGATCAGGACAGAAGGCCCAGCTGGGCCGGAGCTCGGTCAGCTTCCCCATGGGAAGGCGCCCAGCCTGTGCTCCCTATCGCTGCAGGGGTGGAACTAGTCGCGTGGCCTTGGGTACTGCTGTTATGTCACCGGAGACAAGCTCTGCACTCCGGGCTCCCCCACCTCTGTCTGTGAGTGAGCCAGTCTGGCTTCCTAATCTGCATCTACAGCCACTGGGGTCCAATGGTCCACCACATCAAGCAGAGAAGAATTATCTTGGGTTGCATACAGATACATGGTGCAGTTAATGTACAGAAGCACCAAAATTTCCCTTCCTATAGCTGAAGACTAAGTTATTAAAATATTCTACAAGGTAGAACAAGTCCAAGTTCAATAATTAACTAAGAAAACTGGCCTGTCTGTTCAACAATGATAAAAGCTTGACTTCACAGGTGTACATGTAGAGGTCAGCTGAAATGTTTTTTTTTTTTTTTCTTTTTAATTTTTTAAGTTATTTATTTATTTGATACAGGGCCTCACTATGCAGCTTAGACTCCCAGTGATCCTCCTGCCTCAGCCTCCCCCGTGCTGGGATTACAGGTGTGTGCCGCCACACCTGGATTCCATGGTCAGCACAGCGCTCCGGGAGTTCTGGGGCTGGCACGCAGGCAGTGCTGGGGATTGGACCTGGGTCCTTGCGTTTGCCAGGCAGGTGCTTTGACCACTGAGCTATCTCCCAGGCCCTATTTTTATTTTTAACTTTATTGGCACATGTCCGCAGGTCGTAAGGACAACATTCCTTGGGGAATCCTGCTTGGACGTAATGCACCTTGGTTCTTTCCAAGTCCCCTTCCCCTCTCCCGGCTGCCCCCATTTATTTGTCCCTTGTTTGTCCCAAGGACCTCTCACCCTGTGCGCTATCATCTGCCTTAGCTCTAAGGCTTGGCATGGTGGTGAACGCATACAGACCATTGCTAGATGTGGGGATTTGGCAGTGAATAAAATATGAAAAACAGGCTCAGGCCTTACGATTGCCCCAATTCTATGATGATACATTGATATTTATTGCAAATATTGATGTGTAACTATTCACTATATTATGATAAACATTAACTTATAACCGACAATTGTTATTCATTTATTACCAATATTAATAATCATTCACACATTTGGATCTTTGTACTTCTTCCTCTTCTTTGTTTCTTCTTCTTCCTCTTCCTTTTCTTCTTTATGTTCTTCCTCACCGAGCAAATTTACTATGCTAAGACAATGAGATGTGAATTTCATACAGGAACACCTGCAGCAAGCTGGCCCTAACAACATACTGTCACAACTCGACCTTAAACTTGAGGTGAGAGAGAGAGAGAGAGAGAGAGAGAGCGAGACTGCTCAGGGCTCAGAGCCCAAGGAGACCGAAGGTCTGAATCCATAGGTGGAGCATTGATTACAGGGATTGCAGGGTTTTCCAGGAGCTGCCAGGGACCGGGGGTGAGGAGGGCCTGAGACAGGGCCTATAGCGGAGCTGCAGAGCGCGGCGCTTCTCGAAGCAGGGCAGACATGAAAGCAGCACCAGGATGTGTAGGCAGATGTGTCCCGAAGTCTAAAGCAGGTCTTAGGGAGAAGGAGGAGGAGCAGCGTTTCAGCAGCTCAGGGACTCGGCCTGGGAATTTAAGTAGGGGAACAGAACAGAAACGGGGCTTGGGCTCGGACGCCAAGGAAACAGGACCCCGGCTTTGGGGTTGATGTGAAGAGCAGGAGACGCGCCGGGGCCGAACACGGGTGCACGCGAAGGCGGAGGCCCCTTCTCCTTCCCGGGTCGCGGGGCTCATTTTGTCGCCTGTTGCCTGAGCGCCCCCTCTGCCAGCCCTGGGCTCATAGCCTCTCCATCCCGGGCTCCCTGGGAACAGCAAGGGCGGAGACGGTTGGATTCACATTTCCGGGTCCTGGTGGCTCTGTGACATGCACTGCAGAAAGAAAAACGGAGGCGCAGACTTACTTGTTTTCAGAATTAAATTTTATTTCACGTTGTTAGAAATCATGAAGAGCAGTTACCCGGGTTGTCACGCATTACAGCGCATTTTGACGGGATAGTTCTTGCTATAAATAAGGTCTTCCGGATTTGTGTAAGTGAACCAAGTCAGCAGTTCCTCAGGGTAAGCAGAGTGACAGTGCATGGTTGTTCAAACATTTTAAATCCAGAAAGAAACATAATGGCTCCGTTATTACTAGCGTCCTATGTAGCCTGTCTCTAGATTTCCTTGGGGATCACTTGGCGCCATAGAGGTGACGACCTAAAGATTCTTAACACTGTTTGGTGAGCGGATATGCAGCTGAAAAGTTCACACCGTTCAGATGTGCGACGCCTACGTTTCTGCTGCACCTGAGACTGTACGGCAGCTACGCCATGTGCACGGGGCTCTGAGTGAGCTTTATTATCCATAAAATTGTTTCCAAATAAGTTTTCATTTTTTTTTTTTTTTGTCTTTTTGAGACAGGGTCTCACTATGCAGTTGAGGCTGGCCTTGAGCTCACTTTTGTAGCCCAGGCTGGTCTCGAACTCACACCGATCCTCCTGCCTCAGCCTCCCGAGTGCTGGGATTACAGGCGTGCGCCACCACGCCCGGCTAAGTTTTCATTATTAACCTGGAAATTTTGACTATTTAAAACTTGCCATTTTTATGTTTGCACAAAAGACTAATTTCTAAAAATAATTTGAAGGGAAAATTTCAAGTAAGACCACTGACATAAAAGTAAAGCAATTTGGTCTACTGGGTCATTCGTCTTCCAAACTTATGTACACAAAAAGGAAATTTAGAGTGGCAAGCCCCAGTGATTTTGGAAATTAGTTGTTAAGACCAGTCTTAAGTATTTCTGCACATACCAAAATATAGTCTAATTATTCAATTGCTTTCAGAAAAATAACGTCTTATCAGAATTGAAGATTCTAAATAAGTATGTCTACATTTGAACTAAAGTGTGATTTCAAACATATAATGTAAGCAATTTAAATAATGTTTTGCTTCTTTTAAGATGTATGCAGATTTAAAATTTCATGTATCTGTAATTCAGAATGTCAAATCACAGCAGGTGTTGATGGTAGGTGTCTACGGCAGGGAGGCAATACTTTTTTTTTTTTTTTTGTCTTTTTGAGACAGGGTCTCACTATGTAGTTCAGGCTGGTCTTGAGGTCACACCAATCCTCCTGCCTCACAACAAGCTGGTCTCAACTCACACCAATCCTCCTGCCTCAGCCTCCTGAGTGCTGGGATTACAGGTGTGCGCCAACATGCCTGGCAAGGCAATACATTTTATCTGTCATGAAGAGTAATCAGGAGAGAAAACTTTTTTTTTTTCCTTGAGAAGGGAATTATTTATGTAGAACTAATAGGAAAGAAAAGAAAAACCTGTTCCCTCAAATAAAGGGGTCGTTAAATGAAGAAGCAATGTTACTCCTGACTGACAAAAGCTTGGTTCCTGTTATCAAGAATAATACAGAAACATTTAATTCTTATGTATCGTTACATATAATGAACACATACAGGGAACACAGACACTGCGTGGTGACAGAACAACTTCAGAATCCATCCATAGGCAAAACCACACCTCACACAAATCATTTATACCTTAGCCGTTAGTTCTATCTGAACACATTTTCGTTAGTATACTGGTAATTTTCAAATGATATAATAAAGACATGTGCTGGGGTTACAGTTGTGCACTGCCACGCCTAGTTCTGGGGTTGCAAGGTGGGCGTCTGCCTGTGGGGCTGAGACACCACACAAGGCATGTGGGACTGGGGGTCCTGTGCTTGCCAGGTAGGTGCTCGTGCCTCTGAACCATTTCTCCTGCCCCCGTAATCTGGGTTTTTAAATTTTTTAAACTTCTCTGTTTGTAATAGAAGTAGGAATTAATTCGTCTGTATCTGCAAGAGCTTTCCTAGGATTTTGGTAGAGATTATATTAAATGAGTACATCCACTGGGCTGAATTAACGCCTTTATTATTTTGGGGTTTCCAGTTCATGAGCACTCCAATTCGTTCCTGAACTTCTTTCATTTCATCAGGTCTTTCAGCCTTCAACATATGTATAGTTTTCAGTTTTTATTCAAGTGATTTATTTTTAGCTATTGTAGGTGGTATCGTCTTTAAAACTTTGCTTGCTAACATGTAGAATAGGATTGATCTTTATGTGTGTGTGTCCATGGGCTGTGTAAACGCACGTGGTCGCTCTCTGACTTTCCAGCTTTCACAGATTTCCTCAGATGCCCAGTGTCTCTGGACCCCGCAGGCTGCTGCTTTGTTCAGAACTTTGAACACTTTACCGACGGGAATCTTGCTTTAGCTTTCTGCCTTGTGCTGTCCATCCGGGGCCTTAGGGGCTGGGCAGTGCCTCAGCCCCCGAGCCTAGCCAGCAGGCGGCGCTCGCTCTCCCAGAGCCCTACGCATTTCACGTAGAGTTGGCAGCGCTGCTGCAAGCATGTAGCAAATTTGCTAGTGAAATGCTCGGGGCTTGGAGCGTTTCTGGAAGGGTTTGAATTAAGAATTACTTGTATTATTATTTATTGCACTAATCAGTATGTACTGAATGATAGTGAGCTTTGGTAGTTCGTGTGTTCTGAGAAGCTGTTACGTTCATCTATATTTCAGAATTTATGTGTCTTGTACAGTTCTGTGAAGTAATTAACTTTTATCCTTTTGGTATCTGTATGATACAAACTTACGTCCTCACTTGGCTGGAGGAGGTTTCTCATTATTGTTCTTTTTTTCAGTCGTACTCCATGTTTAGCAATGTTTAGTAATCAGATTTTTCTTTATTAGTTTTTATCATTTGTCTTTTTGAAACATATTGAATTCTGCTTTTTTTCTGTTATTTTTCTGGCTTCCTAGCGCGCAGGTCTTCACCAAATTCTGAGAGTCCTAGCAGCAAAGCCTCCCTGATGTGTGAGTCTGCCTGCTCACCAGGAGGTGGCGCTGCTTCTCCCCAACAGGCTCCGCAGATTTCCCCGCAGAATCAGGAGCAGGAGCCCATCTTTCCATACCCCGGAGGCAGAAATGCACAAAGCGGAGGGGCTCATCTGCCTCCTGCAGCTCCTTACCGGCCCGCTGAGGGGGATCAGGAGGAGGAGGAACCGGACTCCAGCCGCAGCCGCCGTTCCCAGCCCCGGACTCTCTGCCCAGGGCCGCCTGGGACGGTGGTGTCTCGGGCTTTGCGGCCACCACGGACCGACCGGGCTGTGCCTTGCGACTTTCTTCCAGACCTCCCTTTTTCTTTTCCTTCTTTTTTATTCTGCTAGCTTTGTCTTCCCAGAGATTTGTGAGACTGTCTGAATGTGTCACGCTCTTAGGTGAGCAAATGACTGTAATCGGATTTTCTTTAAGCTTCAGTCTTTGACTTCTAGGGCGCGGGTTAAGTCACTGACTTTAGAGGGAATCATTCAGCAGAATTGCCTGTGAGCTGTGTGGCCGCCATACGTGCAGACGGGCACAAGGGAGCGCGGAAAGGAAGCAGGGCTCGCGAGGGGGCTCTAGGGCCTGGCCTGAGTCCGCAGAGATCAGGCTGCCTCTGCTCTGCCGCTGCGGTGGGGACGTAACCGGTTCACTTATTGAGATGCTCACTTGGTGTTTACAGTGTAAGAAATGCTTCATGAATTTTAGCTCAATACACACACACCAAAATAATGAAATACTGCCTACAGAATGGCTATACCCACAAGATAAACTATGCTAAGTGCTTACAAGATTATAGAAAGGGCGCATCCTATGCTGTTGGTGGCACTGTCAATGGGTACAGTCTTTAGGAACATCACATAGGGCGTGGTTCCTCATCAGTCTAGTGGCAGGACTACCTCATGGCCCAGCGAGCCACAGGAACCGGACACGTTGAGGCGGCGTCTGCACTTGCAGGTTGAGCTCAGCTTCATCGCAGTAGCCAAGACACGGAAGCCAGCCCCGTGTCCATCGGAAAAGTGAGTGGGTAAAGAAAAGCCGCTGCGTGTACAGAAGTGAAGGCGGTGCAGCCTGGAGGAAGAGGAGACCTCGTCACTTGCAACTACGTGGGGGAACCCAGGGCAGGTGCTCCCAAGGGGGACAGGTCAGGCGCACAGGCGCAGAGGGGCTGGCCCTGTGTCGCGGCTGTCCTAGGCGGTGTTCCCAGGGCGCGTCTGCACAGGATCTCTGTGGATGGCGACTCCGCGCCTCCAGGATGGTTGCCCAGCAGGGGCCCTAACTGGGTCGTAGGGAAGCACTAGCCGGAGCTTCTGCAGGAATTGCTGCCTGATATTCCTAGTGATCGGCCTAATGCAGTTTCTTTCCCTTCCTTGCCCACACTTTGTATTCTTTGTTTTTAAAGATGAAATGGCAAAGCATAGTTTATCCCACATTTTCCCTTAAAACTCATGGTAAAAAGTGAAGTGAAAAATCTTGTATAGTGTTGTAAAAAGAAGTAAACTCTCAGCTGCTCCTGGAAGGTCCTCGGTCTTGGCCATGCTGATTTCCCATGCCTGCCTGGATAGCCCACAACCACAGGGATTCGGAGAAGCGCCAGTCTCACGGTGCCACCAAGGGCCTTTGGGGTGAGATTAACGTTTAACTCAGTGGCTCTGCCTGGATGGATCTGCGGTGCTGTGGGTGGAGCCCTGGGCCACACATGTGCTGGGCACCTCTCACCCTCAGCTGCACCCCAGCTGAGTCAGGGACCAGGGCAAGCAGGCTGGGGTCTTCTCTGCTGGCAGCCAGTGTAGGAGAATCAGAGAGCTCCTGGGAGAGGGAGCCCCGCTGTGGCCTCGGCCGTCCTAGGCTTCAGCCTGCCCTGTGGGTTCAGGACTCGCCAGCCCAAATCTGAGTGGCCAGTGCCTCACAACTCCTTACTAATGCCTTACGCTTCTCTCCTCCTCTCTCTCTCCCTCCCTCCCTCTCTCCCTTTCTCCTTCTCTCCCTCCCTCCTTCCCTCTATTCTTCCCTCCCTCCCTCTCCCTCCCTCTTTCTCTCTCCCTCTCTCTTTCTCTCCCGCCTCCTCCTCTCTCTTTCTCTCTGTCTCCCTTTCAGTTACCATCTCTCTTAGTTCCACTTCCTTGAAGGATTCTAACACAATCTTAACTACTGATGTCTAAGAGGGTTATAGGAGGGAGCCCTGCTCACAGTGGTTGACAGGTTGCAGGGCTGGGGCTGAGCCCAGGGCCCTGTGAGGGCTAGGCAAGAGCTCTGCCACAAAGCCATGCTCCCTGCCCTGTGCTTACCTGTTTTAATGAAATAAACAGTATAGTTTATGCAGCTTTCATAATTGTTTCCTCAGATGGGATGATCCACCCTTAGACATTCAGTTCAGATTTTGTCACTGGGCTGGCTTGAAGAAGTACATATAAAATCCTTCGTATTTTACTAACAAGTCCTTATCCTCTACTACATAAGCATGGACATTAAGAGAAGGCACAGGATGAGGTGGCTGACTGCATTGCGCTGTGCAGTCATAGTCTAAACACACCCTTCCCTGCTCTAGAGCTAAGTAAGCCCTCAGTGCCATCGGCCTCTGTCTCCCATCGCTGGGCTGAAGCACCAGGCTCCACCACATCAAGAGAGAGCCTGGTTGTGGCTCATGGCTGTACTGCGTGGCCCTGGGCCTCAGGGAAGGGGCCACTCCACAGAGGGAGCAGGAGGAAGGAGGGAATGACTGCTTCCCCAAGTCATGCTGTCTGTACTCCCCCACCAGGTGCACCCCGAATGTTTTAGGGTGACACCTAGATCTACACTCCAGCATTCTGCCCCAGGTGCCCTGCACGCACCGCATTATGCAAAGCACACTAAGCCCACCCCTAACCGTTGCCAAAGTCTTTGCAGCCTCAGCACTGCTGAAGAGTCCAGTCCGAGGTCTTTTCTGAGACTCAAGGCAAAGTCTTAGCTGTGAGTCCCTGTAAAATTAAGAAGAATGTAAAACACTGGTGACTTCCAGTGGCACAGGGCCAATAGGTTCCAAAGTCTAGAATTATAGGGTGGCTAGGGAAATAGCTCAGTAGAGTAAGTACTTGCCTGATGAGCGCAAAGGCCTAAGTTCAATCCCTGGTCCCATAAAACAAACAAAAACAACAAAAAAATCTGAAATTATAGAGATGAAACGCAATCAGACCAAAGGCAGGACACATATTAAGCCTTAAAGCTCCATGTCCAGTAGCTAAGGCACACGTGGTGAGATGTGAGCTCCAGGGGACTTGGGCAGCTCAGGCCCCTGTGGCACTGCTGGTCACAATCCTCCTGGCCTGGGTCTTGGGGAGACTACATTCGCCACCTGAGGATCTCCTCTGGAGAGAGTTTGTTTTGGCTCCGATTCCAGCCCCTTACTGGCAGCAGGGGTGGGGCAGAGGAAAAGCTGCTCACACAAGGCACAAAGAGAAGAAAGCAGAGGGGGCGGTGGGAGTGGGGCGCTGCACCCTGCGGGCCACGCCCCCAGGGACCCAGCCCTATCCCTACATGTGACTCTCTGGGGATCCTAGCTACTTTTCTCATTTCTGGGAGGAAACACCTGATATTCACGAGCTAGGGGAGAACAAGTCTGCCCGTAGCTAGCTGATAGTTTGTGGAAGCTTCAGTTCGCAGTCGGCCGGCTCCAAGGTGGGGTGGGGGGCACGGCCGAGGACGTCACAGGAGCTGCAGCCCGTGGCGGGGCGGGGAGGTGGCGGGCAGCCGTGAGCCTGCCTCTCCTCTCCCCGGTGTAAGCCTAGATCGGTGCCAACCGCGCTCAGGGCGGGACTTCCCGTTGTCCACACCCAGAACTATGCTAAGCCAACTTAGATGTGGCACACTTAACCTTGGTCACACGCCCCAGAGATTCAGTCACCTGTGAAAAGCCCCCACGCGTGTGCATGAGGCTTTGGGGGCAGCTACAGGCAAGGCTCAGTGGGACATTTCGATGTAAGCCATGACAGCTTTTCTCCCCATATCGGCGTTCGCGTCGCTCATCTCCTCCGGGTTCTTCTGGTGTCGTGCCCAGGCAGAATTTCAGCTAAGCAGGTGGTGTTTTATTCACATAACAGCGCCACCTTCTGTCTTTATTTTCTCTTATTAATATGCACTCATCTAAGTCCTTCCTACCTTGCTGGTGACCATGGTAAGGGTGCTAATTTTTTTTTTTTTTTTTTTTTTTTTTTTTTTTTTTGTCTTTTTGAGACAGGGTCTCGCTATGCAGTTCAGGCTGGCCTTGAGCTCACTTTTGTAGCCCAGGCTGGTCTCGAACTCGCATCAATCCTCCTGCCTCAGCCTCCCGAGTGCTGGGATTACAGGCATGCGCCACCACGCCCGGCTAAGGGTGCTAATCTTGATGAGGACCAACCCTTCAGCGCCTGGGCATGTGGTGACGCTCGCCCCTCCTCCTGCGCTTCCTTCCTCCTCTCCTCCTCTCCTCCTCTCCTCCTCCTCCTCTTCCTAATCGTCTCTCTCATTTCTCTTTTTTAAAATCTGGCTCAAATCTCGTCACATGTGTGGATCATGAGTGAAGGAAACCGTGGGCAGCGGAAGTGAGCGCCCCGTGCGTCACCGCTGACCTGCGCAAGCGCGCGCACTGCTCCGGGTCTGCGCGGAAGCTGAGCTGCCCTGCCTCAGCTCACGGTGGTGTAGGTAGAGGGCTATCTCTCAGTCAGTGAAGGCGTCTGGAGGGTGCGCAGCCCCCGTACACCCTCGGTATTGTCTTCCCTGCGTCTGTTCATAGCTGTGGCCTGCTTATTCCGGCCTCTGCATCTTGGCCGGCAGGTGGCAGCCTCCTGTCGCAGCAGTGCCTTTCTGTGTGGACCGTATCTCCGGGAAGCCGCTGCGTGGCAGTGGGGCCCATGGTGCAAGGAGGAGTCCAGCTCTATGCAGGAAGGGGGCTCCTTTTCTCGGGGAGTAAGAGACCTCAGAGAACACACAATCTGGGCAGCCACCCACGACAGTACCCCTGTTTGTAGTTTGCTTCCTTCCAGAACCTATGGCTTTGCCACTTAAAATTTCATAAATGCACAGATCTTTGAGTGATGTCAAGTACATGGAGATTCTCCCACTCGTGTCCTGTGTGATGCGCCGGACACAACCTCTAGTGGGCGCTGGAGCGTTCCAAGGTGTGCTCTCAGCCCTTGAGTTCTGGAAGCAGCCTCGAGTCTAGTTCCGCACTCGCCTCGCACACAGACAGGGGCCTGCAGAGGGGCTGTGGCCAGCATGCTCGGTCGTGGCTCGAAGCGCAGGCCAGCAGCCAGCGTGGTCGTGCCAAGGGCGAGTGCTGTGTCCCCCCCCATGGCCCTTGTCTCACGGCCATGAGAGACACTGAGTCCTTTCGAGTGTCCCAGCTGACGCTGATTCGGGTGAGTGGGACGGAACTTGTGATCTCAATCAGATGGAGGAAGACATCGTACCAGCTTTGAAAAGTTAGTGGTCATGGCCGCACTGGATGGTGTACCGAAGGGCAAGCTCAGAAAGGAGGGCGGGGCTCCTCGCACGGCCTGGAAACCGGTGGAGAGCTGGCCCGGAGGACCACCGCCGTGGCTCGGAAGCCACGGATAAGCCAGCGCAGCGTGTGACTGTGACACCTCTGCCCACGGAGGACGCGGCTCCAAGCTCTGCCTATTTCTGATCAAATCCTTCTGACACCGAAAGTATGGGCTTGTGCCCAGCAGCGTGGGTGCCTCTCAGAAGTCAGTTCCCTTCCTACGCTACCCAGGCGGAGCTTGCTTCAGACCCTGCAGGACCAGGGGCTCCACTCCCTCCTCCCTCCCAAGGAATGCCCGAGCCCAGGTGCCAGGTGCGTGTTGTCCTGCAGAAGGGCTTTCGGGGTGCACACGGCCGGGCTGTGGAGCTCAGGAAGACGCCTTCTCCATCTCACGCCTGCCTTGTGAGGGCCCCTGATTCCAGGACTCTGTTCTGCACACAGGGAGACCCAGCCCCACCCCTCCCCAGGCACAGGCTTCAGGGGTCCTGTGACTGAGCTGCGACTAAATGTGTGCCTTACTACACCGCAGGCTCAGTGAGACTGTCCACATCTCAGACTCCTCCAGAGTGAGCTCTGAGCGCGGTGCTGACCACTCCTGCAGTGACCCAGTCTCTGTGGACTCCCGGGTGTCTGTGTCACGGGTTCACTGCATCCGGAGAGGTCTAAAACGCTTTGCACAGCTCGGGCACCCTCCATGGCAGAGGTGTAAACAGTCAAGAAAGTCATGTGAAAAGTAACGCAGATATACCTACCTCCCACGGATTCGTCTGCATTAACAAGATGACGCCCACGTGGGGGTGACGGCCACGGCGAAGCACAGTAAAGCCGTTCAGCTAAGGCAGAGGCGGAGTGTGCTTTCTTCCCTTTGGCCTGGACGAGGTGCATGGCTCTGTGTCCAGTGTCCTCCCTGGACTCCGTGTGGCCCTCATGACGTCCGGCCGTCTGGAGGAGTCACTGCTGGTGTCCCGCCCGCCTTGCTCACCCTCCTTGGCGGCGTGGGTGTCTCTGCCGTTCTCTAGCCTTGCCTCCCCATGGCACTGCAGCTCCCTTGCACCAGGCGGCCCAGCGCCCCCTTCACGTCCTTGTTCCTCAGGGTATAGATGAGCGGGTTGAGCGCAGGTGTCACCACTGTGTAGAAGAGAGCCACGAACTTGCCCTGCTCGTGGGAGCCGCTCTTGGCGGGCTGCAGGTACATGAAGATGATGCTCCCGTAGAACAGGGACACCACGGCCATGTGGGAAGAGCAGGTGTGGAAGGCCTTTGTCCTCCCTCCAGCCGACCGCATCCTCAGCACGGCCCTGGCGATGTGACCGTAGGACACGAGGATCAGCCCCAGGGGCAGCACCACGAAGACAAAGCTGGCCAGGTACATCTCCAGCTCATTGAGGCTGGTGTCCACGCAGGCCAGCCGCATGATGAGAGGCATCTCGCAGAAGAAGTGGTCGATGCGATTGCTCCCACACAAGGGCAGCAGCACGGTGAGCGTGGAGCCCACCAGGCTGGTGGTGAGACCGCCCAGCCAGGAGACGCTGGCCAAGCCCACGCAGAACTGCGGGTGCATGAGGGCCGTGTAGTGCAGTGGTCTGCACACAGCAGCGTAGCGGTCGTAGGACATGACAGCCAGCAGGACGCACTCAGTGGCCCCCAGCCAGTGCGAGATGTAGAACTGGGCCACACAGCCCCCGAAGCTGATGGTGTTCCGAAGCCTGCTGAGATTGACCAGGAGTTGGGGGACAATGCTCGTAGTGAAGGTCATGTCCAGAAAGGAGAGGTTGGCGAGAAAGAAGTACATGGGTGTGTGGAGCCGCACGTCCATGCAGGAGACCAGCGTGATGGCCGTGTTGCCCACGATGGACACCCCGTAGAACGCTGTGACGACTGCAAACAGCACGGGTTCCAGGGATGGGCGGGCTGAGAAGCCCAGGAGCACAAACACGCCCGGGGAGCTTGTGTTGGCGGTGCTCACCATGGCCTTGGCCAGGGGTGGAGCAGGAGGCCAGCAGGAGGACAGGGCATGGAGTGTGACGTCACGTCAGCCAGTGACCAGGACTCAGGCGCCCGCGCAGGGCTTGCCACGTGCTGGGTGCACAGCTGTGCGCTGCCTTCCTGATGGCAGCTTGGGACCTGAGAGAGTGAGGGGCAGCCCCACCTGGGGAGAAGGGAGAAGCGGAGTCACAGCTCTCGGCCCCGGGCTGCCGCTGGGGGTAAGGCAGGGGTGTCTGCTTCACCCTCTCTTACTGGGGAGAGGGGCGCACGGGGTGACCAGTGAAGCTGCAGCCCTGCGTCCACAGAGCCAAGGAACTCTCGCCTTCTCATGAATCCTACGCAGAGTCCAGGGCTCTGCACCGTGTCTGTGACCCTGCGTGTGGCCCGAGACTCTGGTGCCCCACCCTGCACTGTCAGCGCACCCTGCTGCCCTGTGCCCCCTGCAGACTGCATCAGTCCATTCTCGTTCTGTCAGGTCATCTTTCAGAGTTACCCCAGCACTGCCTTTGGGGCTTACAGAGAGCCACACACCCAGCCGCCTCCTCCCCCTTGCCTGGCCACCTCCAGTAACCGCCACCTGGCCACGTTCTATCCAGCTGGGGCACCTCCCCACACCAGACAGCACAAGGTCTTCTGTGCCTTGCTTCCCTCTGTGTCTCCGGTACTGAGCCCAGGGCCTGGCACGAGGAGGTCGCATGGCCAGGGCTGTAAGTGGGATCTGGAGGCACTGGGCTGGGACAGGGATCTATGGTGATGGGGCACACAGCGCGGCAGGGAGGAGCTCCTGGGACTCCAGGTGCATGCAGGCAGAGGGAGGAGCAGGCCCCACATGAAGTCAGGGGTCCGCAGGGAGGAGGCCGGGCAAGCTCAGCTTCACGTGCCCCTGGAGACTTATTGGAAAGCCGCCATAGATCCAGTCCCATAGTTCAAGAAGAAGAATGAACTTACCATGTTTAGACCCATTGCATTATTTGGGGAGCAGAGCAGCTGTACACTTCAGTGAACCCAGCGTGGCTGTCCCCGTGACCGAAGGTGGGTCAAGCACAGTGAGCGTGACTCCCGCGCACATGTGCAGTACTTAAAGGTGCACTTAGCAGTGTGATCCCACACACGGTAGTGCCCACACTGCCTGATGTCCCAGAGCTGAGGGCAGCCAGGGGCTCTAGAGATGGGACCCTGGGCTGGGCAGTGGTCCAAGCATCAGAGCCACTGTGCGGCTGAAGGGGTGGCGCTGTGCCCCACACACGGCAGGGGAGGACAGCTGGCTGCAGTGCAGTGTGACTTCAGTGTGCTCTCGGAGGGAGGACTGACTCCTGATGAGAAGCGGCGGTGCTCTCGGGGTGGCTACACCAGTTCCTCCCATATGCTCCCTCCTGGGTGTGTAGAAGAGGCAAACGTCACACAGGATCTCATCTATGCAAACAGGTAAATACTCTGTCAATAAAAGTTTAACATGAAGCCCTTCTTGGATGCCTTCCACAGTGCCTGTGTGGGAAAGGGGACACACAGTGCCAGGCCCTGGCCAAGGTGGATACAGTGGTCTGAATGGGGGCACTGACACCCTGGAGACTTTCTCGGGGGGGGGGGCACATCCGAGGTCCCACAGGACAGAAAGACACTGACGCACAGCTGGCGAGGTGCAGAGAGCGCGTGCCTGTCCCCGGGAGATGTGGCCTGGGGTGCTAGCTCTGTGGGCTCGCTTGCTGGGGCTCTGACCGGTTCCTAGATGTGCTCCAAGGCCACCCCAAGACCCAGAGCCTGACTCGGAGCCCAGAAGCAACGTCCCCACTCACAGGCGTGGTCTGTTCTGTCCTGGAGGTGCACCCACTGGTCACAGTCAGTGCTCACCGTCCGGCGTGGGGCCCCGGGAGATCCTGCGTGGCCGTGGGGAATGCCCCGTGCCACACGCTCACCTGAGTCAGCTGGGAGCCACAGGTTGCCCGCGCGCGTAGCTGGCTGCTGAGGCCAGACAGAGGAAGAGAGGAATGTTGGCGTCTGGGGATTCCGTGCCGGCCACCTTCACTGAAACGAGCTGAAAGCCTGATGGCAGCATGTCGTGGAGAGCCGGCGCCTCGATGCCGGGCCGCTGCTTGCTGCTGCTGAGCACGCAGCCGCATCTGCCTGGCACCGGGTGGAAGCCCAGAGGCCCGGCAAAGCTGCTCTTCAGGGATTCGTAGTGTTTTTTATGAGTTCAGCGCACGGAGCCCGAATGCAGGAGAGCGGGGGGCGGGGCTTTGCTGTTCCCTTGGGAATCTCCAAGTCGGAGGGCGGTGGCTGCATTCAGAGAGCCCTGTTCTTCCGCGTTTAGGTTGCACTGGACTAGAAAAGGTCCAAGGCGTTTCTGAGCAGATTAGCGGCGCGTGGGGTGAGGCTGCTCTGCGGGTTTCCAGGAGGAGAAGCAGAGGGACGGAGCCCTCCCAGGACTCGCAATCCACCTTCTCCCTGGAGCCCTGGGCAGACGGGATGCAGGCTCCTCGCGGGGAGCAAAGCTTAGGGGAACAGCTCGGGACGCTTTCCCTACTGTGCAATTAGGGCTTCGGGACCAGGCAGGTGAAGAGTCAGCGGCAGCGCAGCTGTAGCACTACTTGTCGCGCGCGCGCTGTCTCTGTCGGACCCTCATTACGGAGCGCAGCGAGGTCTCCTCACAGGAGCAGTTAGGGTGACTGGTGGAGCCTTCGGCTGGAATACTTGCGCGTTAGGCTGATTTGGGCGCACACTACCATCAGCCTTCTTTCTTCAGTGCAGAGTCTGTGCTGTGCACCTCCGAAAGAGCTACTATTTTTTAATGGACTAAGTGTGCTTTTTTTTTTTTTTTTTGGGACCAGGGCTCGAACTCATGACCTTGCACTTGCCCAGCAGGCACTTGTGCCTCGGGGCTATCTCCCCAGCCCTAAGTGTGCTTTTATAACAGTAAAATACACAGCATTATATTTATCAGTATGGCTATTTTCCAGTGTAAGTCAGTGAAATAAGTTAATTCAGAGTAATATAGAGTTCTTTTACTTCTTTTAGATTAATTTTTTTTTTTTTTTTGAGACAAGGTCTTGCTATGCAGTTCAGGCTGGCCTTCAGCTCACTTTTGTAGCCCAGGCTGGTCTCGAACTCGCACCAATCCTCTTGCCTCAGCCTCCCGAGTGCTGGGATTACAGGTGTGAGCCACCACGCCCGGCTAGATTAATTCTTAAGTATTTAATTTTTCATGTTGCCACCGAGGCTTTTATATTTTCCTAATTTATATCTTGCTGAGTTTGCTATTTGTATATAATAATGGTATTGAGTGTTGAATGTCAATTTTCTTAAAATTTTATTTGTTTGTTTGTTTATTTATTTATTTTCTGTATTTAGGGCAGGGTCTACAGGGTTTTCAGGGTTTCACTGTGTAGATGGGCCTGGCAGTGATTCTGTTGTTTAAAGCCTCCCAAGTGCTGGGGTTACAGGAGTGCGCCACCACTCCCAGCCTCAATCTATGCCTCCGTGTGCCCCAGGGCGGGGCTGCCAAGCATGCAGGGGATCCAACCTGGCCGCTGAGCTCTGCTTAAGCAGTTCAATTTTATTTTAAAGAGGAAGGAAGAAAATAAAAACAAATAGCAAGAACAAAGACAAAAACAGAGCACTATAAGACAATAAAAGTGGTACAGAGTTTCAAAACAAGAACAGGAAACTAACAGTGGTTGTTACATTGCTCAGGGTCGCCATTAGACTTGTTGCTCAGAGCACCAGGCAGAGGCACCCAGGACTGATCCTGCAGTTAAAGCAGGAACTCTCCCTTTCCATAAACCTTCAATTTTTGTCATTTTTATTTTTAACAATTTGTTTTAAAGAATGTAAAAATAATACATGAGACATCAGAAATGATGTACCTTTAAAACAAAACAAAACGAGGGGCCAGAGAGATGGGTTAGCGGTAAGCACCTGCTTAGGAAAGCTTAGGCAACTGCAGGGACCACGGTTTGGCAGGCTGAGCTGGCCATAAAAAAATAAAAATAAAATTAAAAAAAAGGAATGAATTAAAACAAAACAAAAACCCCATATATATATATATATATATATATATATATATATATATCTGGGGAATGAGCATGGTGGTCTAAGTGCCTGCTTGGCAAGCTCAAGGACCCTGCTGCCACATGCTGTGCCGGCCCCAGAACCCATGGCCACAGAGATGGGACGTGGTGGCACATGCGTGTAATCCCAGTGCTGAGGAGGCTGAGACAGGAGAATCACTACAAGTCTGAGCTGCATGGAGAGATCCTGTACCAACTAAATAAATGAATACAAGATTTAATATATATATATATATATATATACATATATATATATAATTTTTGTTTGATATGGGATCTTACTACAAGGTTAAGACTCTTAGTGATTCTCCTGTCGTAGCCTCTGTAGTGTTGGGGTTACGGGCATGTGCCACCACACAGGACAGGCACAGCATAGATACCAGGAACTGAACTTGGGTCCTTGCACTTGCCAGGTAGGAACTTAGACCACGGACCTATCACCCCGCCCCTTCCCTCCTTGTCTGATTCTGGAGTCACCATCACTAACATTTAGTTCCCGACCTTTCCCATGATCCCAAAGGCAAAAGCTACCTTCTTGTATGCAGCAGTCCATCACATGGGCCAGCTCTCCTCAGCCCGCTGGCAGCCCCCGATGCTTTGTCCTCCTGTGCATTCCCCAGCCTCAGGAGCCTCATATACCTAGACTGACACCATGCATGGCTCTGGCATCTGCTTCCTTTCTCTGTGTGCTGTCTGTCAGGTTCCCATGGCGCAGCCTGTGTCAGGGATTCACTCTATTCACAGCCATGTGACTTGTGCACCCAACAACCCTGCCCACCCCTGTTCGTTCATCTTGGGGGTTATTGCGTTGTTCCTGGCTTTTCGCCCCTGCAGACTCTGACACTCACCGGCCAGCCCTTGAGTAAGTGCTTCTCCTCAGTGGCTTTGTGCACACCAGGGTCAGGGCTACTGAACCGTGGTCCACCTGGGGACCTGTTTGCAAGCACCTGCCTCCCTGGTGTTGCCTTCTACCCTCCTGGAGGCCACATGTGTCTACCTTGGCCATATCATTGTCAGCCCCTGTTAGTGTCCTGTTCATTTTCTCCCACGGTCATTGCAGTGGGTGTGACGTGGGCTCTTGGGTAGTTTCAACTTGCATTTCCCTAAGGACCGGCACTGTTGTTGTTTTTGTTGTGGTCATTGGTCACTTGTGGATTTTTTTTTGCTAAGTGTCTTTCTACTGTGTTTTGCCCATTTTAACATTTATTCTCTTTGTTGTTGAGAAGTAAGAATTCTTTATGCATGCTGAACAACGGGCCCTTCTGAGATACGTGAGTTACAAAGATTTTCATTCTCTCTTTATAAATATCAACTTTTCACTTTTGGTGGACAAAGAGCTACCGCTTTCTTATTCATGCATGCTTGCAGCACACGCCGGCCACAGTGACCCCGGGAGTACCAGCCTCCTTTCCCTCTGCGCTTCTTTCCTGCTCCATTTGTGGAAGCTTGTCCACTCGACCCAGCTGGTTCCCTCCCACACACCTTCCCAGAGAGCTAAAGCCATGAGGTTTCCGCTTCAGGGAAGCCCAGCTCATCTACCTCAGCCCTCTGTGTGGCTTCCTTTTGTTTTCATGTGTAAGAATCCATCGACTAACCCACATAAGGAGCATCTGCTACTATGGTTTTTTTTTTTTTTTTTTTTTTTTTGTAAGAGTACTGTGCATATTTAAGTCTTTAACCTGTTTGAGTTAATTTCTGTGTGTGAGTTGAGGCAGGGAGTTGGTCCTCTTTCTCTGGCAGATATACTTCCAATCTGCCTCCCTGATGCTGTCAATCAAAAGCCAATCAATATGGATGCATAGATTTGGCTACATACATTCTCTTAAGTTGATCTAGTTGTATATGACTAGTTTTATAGTGTGTTTCAAAATTTAAAAGTGAGTCTTTAAAATTTGCTGTTGTAGCTGGTTTAAAAAATTATTTTGGCTATTCAGGATCAAATGAACTTGATCGAGAAGATATAAAAACTTCAAATAATCCAATATCAGCCAATGAAATTGAAAATGTAATAAAAACCTTACTGACAAAGAAAAGCCCAAGTCCTCATGGACTCACAGCTGAACTCTACAAGAAACTCAGGGCAGATGTATCCCGAGGCTCCTCACACCCTTCAGTGAAATTGAAGTGGAGGCGACACTCCACTCGCAAAGTCATTCCTGGAGGCAAGCGTTACACTGACATAAAACCAGAGAAATAGTTAACCAAAAAAGAGAATTACAAAAAATAAATTAAAAAAATAAATGAAAGAGAGAGAGACAATTATAAACCTTATAAGCCAATCTCCCTTCTCAACATAGATGCAAAAAGCCTCAATAAAATATTTGAAAATAAAATACAGCAAGTCACCAAGAAGATTATACACCATGATCACGTAGGACTTATGCCAGGGATGCAAGAATGGTTCAAGATATGCAAATCTAGGCACATGATACACTATATTAACAGAGCGAAAACCATAGACCACAGCATCATCTGAATAGGTGCACAAAAGGTTTTTGACGAAGTCCAACACCCATTCATGTTCAAAGCCCTGGAGAAAATTGGAATAGAGGGCCTCTACCTCAGCCTGAGAAAAGCCATCTATGACAAACCAGCAACCAGCACAATTCTAAATGGGGAAAAAATGAGAGCTTTTACTTCTTATACAAACTTACTGAGAGAGAAATTAAGGAAACAATACCCTTTCCGATAACATCTGAAGATGAAATATTAGGATTAATCTAACAAAGGAAGTAAAAGAGCTATACAATCAAAATTACAATAGTCTGAAAAGGAGATCAAAGAGGATTTCAGAAAATGGACAGGTCTTTGCTTCTGGATAGGAAGAACCAGCATTGTTAAAATGGCCATATTTTCCAAATTGTGATACAGATTTAATGCAATTCCTATCAAAATATCCTCAATGAACCTCACAGAGCGAAATAAACCTTAAAATTTATTTGAAAGAAGAAAAGACCTAAACAGCAAAGGGAATGCTATGCAACAAAGGCAAGGGAAGAAGCATTACAACCACTGACTTGAAATTACATTACACAGCTACTGTTGTGAAGTTAGCATGGTAGTGGGAAAACAAAAACAAAAACAAAAGCCCAAGGATCCGTGGAATCCATTAGAAGATACAGGTACAACTACACACACACTCAGCCACCTTATCTTTGACAAAGGGGCCAACATCATTATGGAAGAGAGATAGCCTGTTTAACAAATGGTGCTGAAAAAACTGGCTCTCTACATGCTGAAAACTAGACCCAGGTCTAAAACCATACACTAAACTAGAGTCAAAATGCATTAAGGATCTAAATATTAAAACAGAAACACTAAATCTTCTGGAAGAGAAAGTAGGCAGACGTGTTGAAGGCATAGCAACAGGCAGCCAGTTCATGAACAAAGGCCAAACTTCATGGGAATACTACAAGGAATCAGTAAGTTGGATCTCATCTTACTGAGAAATTTCTGTATGTCAAAAGAAAGCATCACTAGACTGAAAGACAACCCACAAATTGGGAAAAAATATTAACCAATAATCACTCAGACAAAGGTCTTCTGTTTAGAATATAGAAAGAATTTTAAAAAACTAAGACCCCCAAATCTAAAGACCCAGCCCTCAAACTGGCATCTGTGATGAATACGCGCTTCTCAGAGGAAGAAATCCAAACGGCAAATAAATACCTGAAAAAATGCCCCACATCACTGGCCATTCAAGAAATGCAAATTAAAACAGCATTGAAATGCCATCTCAATCCAGAAAGAATCTCATCTATCTATCTATCTATCTATCTATCTATCTATCTATCTATCTATCTATTTTATGTTACTCCCCAGCATGCTCTGGGGGTGGGGCTGGCACTGCGTGTGGTGCCAGGGATCTAACTGTGGTCCCTGCGGTTCCCTAAGCTTGCCTAAGCAGGTGCTTCAGATGGGTGAGATATCTTGCCAGCTCCAGAATCACTATCATAAAGAAATGAGCTAATAACAAATGCTAGTGAGAGACAGTGGGGAAAAAGGAACCCTTCTGCACTGCTGGGGTGAATGTAGACTGGTGCAACCAGTACAGAAATCAGTGTGGAGAATCCTTAAAATTTTAGGACTGGAAATCCCATTCCATCCAGCCATTTCCCTTCTGGGTGCTTTCCCAAAAGAACTGAAGACATCACGTGATGTTATGTGCACCACCACAGTGATGTATGCGCACCCGTGTTTATAGCAGCACAATTTGTCATAGCCAAATCTTGGAAACAACCGAAATCCCCATCACTTGAGGAATGGATGAAAAAATGTGGCATTTTTATACAATGGAGTGCTACTCAGTTATAAAGAAAGACAGAGTCAGGGCCTTTATAGGTAAGTGGATGCAACTAGAGGCCACACTCACAAGTGAAATACATCAGACACACACGTGTAGATAACCTACTGTCTCCCTAATGCAAAAATCTAAAAGAATAAATAAAATCTGAAAGGCACAACTGATACAGCAAAGTTGAATGCAACTGAAGGATTAAGCAGCAGAGATGAAAGGAGAAAAGGAAGGGAATGAAGCCGAGGCGGCCAAACTCATGCTCTCCATCAGGTTTTGAAAGTAGCCGGTAAGGTGGAGGATTTTCACCCTGACTGACTCTGTGTGCTGATATCTGCGATCTAGGCAGCTACATCGAGGACAGCACTGTGTAACCCAAAGCCGCACTTGAGCGCCTCTCATCTTGGTCTTCTAAATGTCTTGCCCATTATTATCATATTCTCTTTAGAATAAATTTAAAAAATAAAGGACAAGAAAAAAAGTTAATGTTTCTTGAAAGCAAGCAGTAACATTCAATTATTTCTCCAATCTTGTCTAACTATATCTGTTAATCTGAGCAACAGGTTTGATGATAAAAATAGACAATATGACAACCATTGATAGTTACCTATTCTGGTTTTGAAAATGTGTAACGTATGCACTGTCACATGATATGCTGTTTCTTTGTTTGTGCTATTCCTTTTCGCTTTTGTTTTTACTCTTCAGAATTAAATTAAATTAAATTGAAAAACAAAAACAGGACAAACTTTAAGTCAAAGAAGGACATGGCATACATGTACTGCTCAGTCATAAAGAAAGGTGAATCTGAGTTGTTTGTGAACTAAAGGCTGGACCTTGAGGGCTTGGTGCTGAGAGACACAGACCTGCCCAGCAGGTGAAGTGGTTCTTTATGGGTTCTTTAATAGGAGAAACACAAAATGTAAATGATTTCAAAAGCAAAATAAAAGAGAGGTAGCAGGTAGGCTCAGTGAGACGGGAAGGCGGTGGGGAAGGCAGGGGAGAGGGAGAGGGCGAGCAAGTGCTAGAATACTGAAATGCTCAGCAGGTGACCCACCACTCCGTGTGTAGGCCTCCCTGACAGGACTGTGTTGTGATGTTCTGTGTCGGTGCCGAAAAAAACGACGAGAAGACCCGATGAAGGTAGCTCAGAGGACTCACTGAGATCTGTCTCTCTCGAAGTGAGCCCAGAACTCTAGAAGCATCTCCTTTTTATTTAGGTCACATAATGGAAGATTTACAGTGAGGAGACGGGATCACCAACGTCTTAAGGAAGGGTGGAGACATCAATCAGGATTAAGCTGTTACACATTTTTTAGATCCTCTAAGATCCCTAAGTAACAGATTACAACCCACCCTAAACTTTATCTATTGCTCTTCGCTTCTTTAACTTGCCAGTTAAGTTTTTTTTTTTTTTTTTGCGGGACCAGGGTTCAAACTCATGACCTTGCACTTGCCAGGCAGGCACTTGTGCCTCAGAGCTATCTCCCCAGCCCCCAATTTCTAATCTCTACAGGACTGGATTCTCCTGGACTAGCTGAGGTCTGAAGGACAGGCTGGTCCGAGCTCCAGAAGCCACTTGGGGTGCATGCCCCACGGGCAGCGCCTGTCTCTCCCTCAGGCGCCCCTCATCTGCGTTCCTTCTCACAGCGGTGGTCTCGTAGCCATCACTCAGGCACCCAGGAGGAGAAGCACCCTGCGCAGGCTGCTTTCCCACAGCGGGCAACACACCGCCCTGCACCCCAGGTAGGGCGTGGCTCGCTGGGCTTCTCCGAGGCAGAAAGGGCCTGGCCCGGAAACCTGCTCCCTCCCCGTGAGTAGGGCGCAGAGCGAAGGAAGGGAGGAGCCAGGGACGAGAGCCCTCCCTCCAGCCCAGCAGCACTGCCTCCCTAGGCCGTGGGAGGCACGGCATCTGGAGATGCTGCGTGCTGGGAGCGGCGGGAGCATCTTAGAAGCCAGCTGCAAGCTGCACTCTCCCGGTGCGGGTTTGCGCGTTGGACGCGCTGCTGGGGGCCAGTCTGTAGCGTGGCCTCGGGGCCAAGGGCCTGGGCTGCCCGAGGCTGAGCTCCTGCTCTGTGACCTGCAGTCCATTTCCCTGGACACCACCACGCTGCGCTTCCTGCTTCCGCTTGGGCAGGGTGTGAGGCGCCTGGCCTGGGCTCTCCCAGCGGAGATGTCCCTGCCACTGCACAGGACGAATGTGGGGTGGAAGCAGAAGGCCCGGGTGTGCCCCAGGTACAGTGGTGGTCAGCAGCCCATCGGGCTCCGCGGGGCTTCCCTGTGGTGAAAATCGGCGCCCCCAGGGCTGGCCTCTTGTGATCCGTCGCCTTGCAGTTAGCCAGCTCGGGACCCTGCGGTCCATGGGAGCGGCTGCCTGCTGCCCCGCGCCCCCTCTGCCCCGCGCCCCTCTGCCCCGCGCCCCCTCTG
>PVJA010011008.1:0-55861 GCA_004027025.1 Myocastor coypus
AACAATTTAGGGAGTATGGCCATCTTCACAATGTTGGTTCTGCCTATCCAGGAGCAGGGATTATGTTTCCATTTTCTGAAATTCTCTAGGATCTTTTTTTTTTTTTTTTTTTCCTGAGTACTGTAGTTTTTCAGAGCACTATCTATTCTAAAAGAATAGATCTTTTACTTCTTTAGTTAGGTTAATTCTTAAGTATTTTTTTTTTTTTTCCATGCTATTGTGAAAGATACTGTTTCTCTAATTTCTCTCTCAGTGTGTTTGGTATCTGTATAGAAGAATGCTATTGACCTTTGAGTGTTAACTATGTACCCTGCTGTGCTACTGAATTTGTGTATTAATTCTAGTAGCTTCTTGGTGGAGTTCTTTGGGTCTTCCAAGTAGATTATCATGTCATCTGCAAATAGTGATAGTTTAACAACTTCTTTACCCCTTCTTATCCTTTTATTTCTCTCTGTTGTTTAATGGCTGCAGCTAATGATTCCAGAACTATGTTGAATAGGAGTGGTAATAGGGGACATCCTTGTCTTGTACCAGATCTCAGAGTAAAAGACTTCAGCTTTTCCCCATTTATGATTGCGTTGATCATTGGATTATCATAGAAGGCTTTTATCAAATTGAGGAAGAGGCCCTCTATTCCTATTTTCTGTAGTACTTTGAACATGAATGAGTTGGACTTTGTCAAAGGCCTTTTCTGCATCAATTGAGACAATCATGTGGTTTTTGCCATTGGCTCTATCGATATAGTGTATTACATTGATAGATTTGCATATATTGAGCCATCCTTGCATCCCTGGGATGAATCCTACCTGGTCATGGTGTATAACTGTCATTTCATTCTTTGTCAAGTTTCATGTGTAGATTCTAGTCCAGATGTGCAGAGATTGATTTTTGATTATTTTAGATTCCAGAGTACATGGGATTTAGTGAAGAAACTAATTGTGACACAGTGAAAGCTTTTAACCAGCATGTGCCTGCATTCTTTTACCAAGATGATAGTTCTTTTGTGAGCATGGTGGATGAAGGCTTACTAGTGACTCTTCACCCCTTCCCCCCAAGAAAGAAGGATTTTTATGGTAACACACATATACACCATGATGTCAAGTTATTATACTTTTTCATATTGTCCAGGTAAATTCCCAACTCATTCTGTTCTACTATTGTAGAAACATAGGTTTTTAGACTTGTATATGTAACCTAACCAATTTCAGTAGAAAGGCTGAATCAAAAATAATAGTTTTGCTAGGTAGTATTTTGTCATATTGATAAGTAAGTTTTGTTGCTCTGTCAATATTTTACCTGAAGGTATTTGAATACCAACAGTGCTGCCTAGTAAAATAGCTGAAATGGGCTCAGGGTAGTTCTTAATATGTTGACTTTGTAGATTCTATTGAGTAGTTTATATACAGTTAATTGTTATTGAAATTGGATTTTTTCCTACAATTTTAATATGTTTAATGAATGTGAAGTTATGCAAAGCATTTATGTTAAATAGACTCATTGACTCTGTCTTTCCTGTTACTAGAGTCCTGCTGAGTGTTAGCATTCACATATTTATTCATATTCTGTAATATTCAGAAGTATGCTTATATGTTTCATAGTTCTCATCTTTGAATTGGCAGTTAAAGAATGCATATTAAAATAAAATTTTCATATATCAGTTTTCTTCTTTTCATCTGATTTTTTTCTGAAGAAAATGATCCAGAGTATAATGAAGTAGGTCATGGTATCCATAAACTGTTGAAGAACTGAAGTCTATTATGAAGCAAAACTTTCATCTCAGTTGCCCTCTAGGGGTTCAATTTCAACACAACAGCACATGTAGAAATAATGTAGTTAGATTTTTTGGAGGAAGATAGACCTGCTGAGCAATGGAGCTCTAATTTTCATTTTTTAAGAAATATGACCAGCTAATGAATAACCCTGGAAAAATTATTAAAAGCGAGAACATACACAATTTTTTTAGTCTGTGTGTATATTAATATTCTTTTTTTTTCCTTAAGTTTGTTTTTAAGATGAGAGAGTACTTGTGCCATTAACACGTTTTTTGAGAATTATTTGCTCACCACATGATTCTTATCTAATACTCTTACCATTTCAGTACCACCTATACAATACTTCTAGATTAGTTACTTGTCCTATACTGCCCAAACTCAACAACAGACTGCATTGAGATGGTTTCTTCTATGTTTTCAAGATGTGATCACTTTGAAATCTTTTTCATTTTGTTTTAGCAATTCAGACTGGCATGTTTTGTCTAAATAGGTGATAATGTGTCTTCCAGTTTGATATAGATTACTTTGCATTAATTGAGGTCAAGCTGACTCACTGTATAGGTCAGACTCATCCACCTGTTTTCAGCTTCTCAGATGCTGGGATTGCAGGTACATGCCACCACATCCAGTTTAATTTGCCTTCTTAGCACACCTCGGAAGCAAGGCTGGCATGGCACATGGTGATCAAACCCTAGTCTCTGCATCTGCCTATGCAGGCACTTCAGTCAGCTGAGCTATCTGGCTGACCCAGTTACTTATACATTTTTAAGAAATTTGCATATAAATGAATACGTGTTCTTTTTGAAGGGTCCTCTAAAATCTCTTAATATACTGGTGCTCTTTTTAGTTATATTGCATTTTTCTAATTTTTCTCTTTGTGATTATGGGAAGGACCTGTATTAATGGCTCCTGTCTTTATTTTGTATCATTAATTTATAATGTTTAAATTTGTGGTTTTATTATTTTTGTCTGAAAATCTCCATTGGATTTTTATGCGTTTTAAATTGGCTATGATGTAGATGTGTATTCTCCAGTATGGTAGTCAGGGGTCGCACTATTTAACTTTAAGCCAGATTTAAAACTCAGTTTCTTGGAAGTACTAGCCATAATTCATGTGCTGAATGGCTGGATGCACATGGTCGCTATCTCACTGGACAGCAGACTCCAGTCCATTTCTATCACTGCAAGAAATTCTATTGGACACTTGTGTAATAGATATATTATAGTCTTCACATATTTTTAAAATGATCTTCATAGTAGTAGTCCTCTGAGTGAAATGAGTAGACTGATGAAAAGTTTTTGTTATTTATATTCTCCTTTAAAAAAGGTGATCACATTTGAAGTGGTTTTACTTTTATTTATCTTGAATTTGGAAAATATTTGATTATAAGTCAAGCAATAGCAAATACTGTAGTAGGAATCATGCATTTTTGAAATATTTAAATGCTTTTATCTCCATCTTGTGGTAGATGCAGATGGAAATCCTGAACTTCATAATATGGTTAAAGTTTATTTATTTTTATGTTGACTTATCCCATCTCTTTCTCATTACTGTAAACTTAGTATTAAGTGTTAAGCGTTTATTTGGGAAGTTTGGTGTCTTACACAAGGAGACAGTTAAAAATAATTTGAAGTTTTGTATTTGCTACTACAATAAAATAAAAATTTAAACTGTGATTGCCACATTCTGAATGTTTTTGATTATTAAAACAAGAAATATAAACATTCTATTTGTGAATGAGCTGAAAAATGAAAAATCTCTAAGCCATCTACTTAAAAATGTGCCTTAGTCTTGTTAAGTGGGATTACAGTGTATTTATATGAAAAACTTGTGAGTTAGTTATATTGTTTCTCATGGATTATAATATCTTTTTAATAATTTTTATTTTTATAGTTTCTAGTTTTTAAGTGGCTCACAGTTATTTTGTGGAAAAAATCAAAAGATTATTTTTGAAAGTAAAAGAAAGCATCAGTGTTATAACAGTTTATAAACTCTAGCAGTCTATGCATATACAGTCTTGCTTCTTTTAAAAATACAAGGGCTAAAAAAAAAAAAAATACAAGGGCTAGGAATAAGTTCAGCCTGCTTGGCAAGAGCAAAATACTGAGTTTGATTCCTGACATCAA
This sequence comes from Myocastor coypus, assembly GCA_004027025.1. Classification (NCBI taxonomy): domain Eukaryota; kingdom Metazoa; phylum Chordata; class Mammalia; order Rodentia; family Myocastoridae; genus Myocastor; species Myocastor coypus. The sequence goes on from PVJA010011008.1 coordinate 3,900, forward strand.
AAAATAAAATAAAAGTGAATAGTAAAAATATAATATGAAATACTTAGTTGTGAATACTGTATATTTAATTTTATTTATTTTTTCTTGTTTCAGAACTTTGTTTGTTTGTTTGTTTATTTATTTATTTATTTATTTGGCCGGCTCAGGCTGCCCTGAGGGCAGGGTTGGCGCAGCATGTGGTGCCAGGGATTGAACCATGGTCTCTGCAGCCACCTAAGCTTTCCTAAGCAGGCGCTTTCGACCACTGAGCCATCCTGCCAGGCCCCAAATACTGTATATTTTAAGTCAGATTTATTTGTAGCACTTTTGCTTTTCTTTACCTTTTTTTTTGCCAGCTCAGCCCCACCTTAACGGCTTGGCTCGGCATGACAGGTGTTGTCAGGGATTGAACCATGGTCTCCTGTATCTGCCTAAGCTTGGCCTGAGCAGATGCTTTAGACTGCTGAGCTATCTCTCTGGCTCTTTAATTTTTGGATAAATATTTTTTCAACTAATTATATTTAACCTATTGCACTTTAAAATTTTTTATGTTTTTTAAGATTCTTTTTTAAAGTTTTAAAGATTAAAACCAATGAAATCTATACAGCAATATTTAGAGTTGTTTTAATACATAGAAATCTGAATTCTCTTATATTGTATTTTATTTTTTAGTACTAGGATTGTACTTAGGACCTTGGGCTTGCCAGGCAAATATTTACATAGCTGAGGTATAGTCCTGACCCTTAATTCTTGCTGAAGCATACTATATCCTTTTGTTTTGTTCAAATTTGTAGGATTTTGGGGGAAACAGAATTTTTTTTTTGTTTTTTTGCTTTTTGAGACAGGGTCTCACTATGAAGTTCAGGATGGCCTTGAGCTCACTTTGGTAGCCCAGGCTGGTCTCGAACTGCACTGATCCTCCTGCCTTGGCCTCCCGAGTGCTGGGATTACAGGCGTGCGCCACCACGCTCGGCAGAATTTTTTTATTTTTTTTGATTTGTAACTTTAATTTTTTTTTTTTCATTTTCTCCTTTATTTTATTTATTTATTTATTTATTTATTTTAAAAATTTTATTTATTTTTTTTCTTGTTTCAGAGCCTTTGTTTGTTTATTCACTCATTTTTATGGCTGGCTCAGCCCGCCCGGAGGGTAGGGCTGGCGCAGCATGTGGTGCCGGGGATCGAACCGCGGTCCCTGAAGCCGCCCAAGCCTTCCCATGCAGGCGCATTAGACCACTGAGCCATCCCGCCAGGCCCCTCATTTTCTCCTTTAAAGATACCAGTCAAACTTGGAACATTTGATCAAGGATGAATGCTTGGTGTTATTTGCCACATAAGTAATTACTTGAAAATTTAGTGGCCTAAAATAGTGTATATTTATTAATCAAGTTTTTGTTGGTTAGGATTCTAATAACAGCTTAGGTTCTTTACTTCAGTCTCCTAGGAGGCTGTGATTACCATGGTGGTTCTAGGTCTGCAGCCTCATCCGAAGCCTTCACCGCAGGGCATTTGGTTCCAAGCTCACGCAGAGGTTGTTGGCAGCACTCCCTCCTGCCTGGGATGTTGGCCTGGTAAGCTCAGTGCTTCATTACCAGAATCCTTACCTTATAACCATTGTTTCCATCACTGCCTGCAAGCCAAAAAGGTGGGGCGAATGTCATGCTCTCTGGTTAGAAGTAAGCCACCAGGTTTAGCCTGCTCTTCAAGGAAGGGCTTTTTACAGGTGCTTCAATGCCAGGCAGCGGGGATTTTTGCAGGCTGGCTGAGGGGCTGTCTGCCGCAGCAGTCACAGAGTGCATCTTGGTTTTATGTTCCCATTAACCTTTGTTTAAAAATGTACTCACGTTTTCCTAATGCAGTTGTATTAAATCTCCTGAATTTTGTCTGTGTATTTACTGTTCCTTTTCTAGTTACAATATATTTATCAGGCTGCTATGGATTTATTTAGGTCCTCAGCTTATTTTCATTATGTCCTTTTACATTTCACTGTTTTATCAACTATTCCTTACAGTCTGCATTCCTTGAATTTTTGTTTTTATTAAGTTCTTACATAGTGTGACATTTGAGATGCATCTTCTTTTCCTTAGGCATGTTTGCTGAGTTGCCCTGCTGTTCCTCTGAGAGATTGTGGGTGAATGCTCTTTAACACTTCTGCCACCTTTTCCTGGTGTTTGCTTTCTCCTGTGGGCTATCTTGTGAGGGCTATGGTGTTCTTCTTGTGCTTTCCTGAAGTCTGGAGTGAGAGGGGAAAGGAAGACACTAGTGAATGCAGCATTTTTGTTACATAGCCTTTAGGAGTGTTTTTTGTTTTCCTGTGGGGTTTACCTTTGGGTTATGCTTTCTATTACATGTAGATTGCTGAAAAATGGCAATATCCTGGTGGTGTTTCTAACCCCTTCTGAAATTTCTTGAAGGTGGGTAGAGGTTATTATATTAAGTGACTTTCTTTTGTTTCATTTTTTTATTTTCCTCTAGGCTTCATATTTGTGCATTCAGTCTGTTTCTGTCAAGAATGAGGAGAGCTGTTATTGGCAATTCTCAATGCTTTAACTCCTGTTATTTTCCAGTTGGTCCTGGACTGGTAGCATTAGGGCTAAGATGCATGATGCTCTGAACTTACTTAAATTTTTGATTTATTTTCTCTATGCTACTTTTTTTTTAGAGAATTTAAAATTTTTTATTTTATTTTATTTTTTTCTTGTTTCAGAACTTTTGTTTGTTTGTTTGTTTGTTTATTTATTTATTTATTTATTTATTTATTTGTGGGACCGGGGTTCAAACTCATGACCTTGCACTTGCCCAGCAGGCACTTGTGCCTCAGAGCTATCTCCCCAGCTCCCTGTTTATTTATTTTTATAGCCAGCTCAGCTGTTTATTTATTTTTATGGCCGGCTCAGCCTGCCCTGAGGGCAGGGCTGGCGCAGCATGTGGTGCCGAACCGCGGTCCCTGCAGCTGCCCAAGCTTTCCTAAGCAGGTGCTTTAGACCACTGAGCCGTCCTGCTGGGCCCCTATGCTACTTTTTGAAATTCATCATATTTGCCTTTTAAAAATCTCTTTCATTTCTCTTGAGAAAAATTTTATTAGTTTCACATATCCTGCATGTATATCAAGAATTGTCTTCAACATCTTTTGCTTGACCTAGAATATAGACTTGCTTTTCTTACCTTCAATTTTTTTTCTTCCTTCCTTAATTTTATACTAAAATACTGTTGCTGGTTAAAGCTTTTGGAAGTATATAGTTCATGTCATTCCCTTCTATCTGTACTCTAAACTTTTACATTTAAAGTCACTAGTCACTGATCATAGGTCTCCTTTTTCAATTATTTTCATGCTGACTAAATTTAATTTTTTTAATTTTTTGTAAGTGTGATGATTAGATTCCAGGAAATACTTGGTATATGATGTGGTATTTCCATACATTTTGATCTTTGGACCTCTCACTCTCTTGATCAGTTTTCTATAGGAAAAGGCTCTGACATCAAGATCTACCTAAACATGTGGATCCAGAAATGAATGCAGATATGCTGGAAGCTCCTTGCGGTTGTGTGATTGGGGAAGTGACTGGAATTTCTGTTTTCTGACCTTTTGTTGTATTGTTGAGTCATATTCAGTTTCTCAAATATCATTCTATTATAATGGTTATTTATACTTAACTTGACCATGAGAATTATGTTATATATTTATGCATGAGAAACTGTACCTTTAAAAATTTTTGCAGAGATTGTCCATGCGTTGAGATTATCTATATGCTAATCATTTCCAACTTATGATTTCCTACAGGTAAAAACTTAGTAGTAATAGTGGTTTTTAGGTGAAGTATAAATTCAACAATTTGGTGATTTTTGAATCCTTTTAATTTCATTCAGCTCTGTTTTCTTCTTATTCAAACCAAACATAGCAGTAAATAATAGGGAAAAGGGACCTTTGTCCTCTGACTAAGCTACACATAGATGGCCTGTTTTGGGGGAGGTGGCAGCGAGAATGAAAAGTATGAAAGGAATTATTAGCAAGACACAGTGAATAAAGAGACAAGGGAAAAACTATGATGAAGCTAAGATTTTGATTTAAAATGATTTGCAACATATAATGAATCTGGACCTTTAATATAAGGTTGTGAAGTAGCTAAGAAGATAATTCTGCTTTTCGTGAAAATAGGTTTTTAGCCTTTGGATCTAGGTTTTAAAACAAATCATTTGAAAGTATCCTTTCTTTAACCTAAAAACCTGTTTAATCTTGTGAAAATGTATTAATCTTCTTCTTAAGGCCTTTTACACATTGGATGTTGGGTCAGTAGGAAATGATGTAACACAACCTTTCTCCCAAACTGGGAATGTGCTCACGAAATGCTCCTTGTCAGTGCAAACTGTGGAGCGAATGGCAGCCGAGCTCTATTGGACAGTTTATGTGAATGACATTGCAGTCATGAGAATCTTAGTAGTTGTGTACATGAAACGGCTCTTCGCTTACTATACAAACTTAACTATATATAATTGCTTTGATTTCTTATGGAGTAACTTTCTAAAATTGAAAGTTTCTTGGTTAAGTAGCAAAACTTAGTACAGTGTTTCCTTTCTGTCGTAAATAAGCTCTTCTCTAATATAGGAGAAATTAATTTTTATTAACTATTTTAGCAATAGAAAAATTTGGAGAATTTTTACATAATTCATAAAAAATAAGAGGAAGAATTTGTACAATTACATGGATATTATTGATGAATGGAAGTTAAAAATTTCTTGTATTTCATGAATAAAAAGTAGCAAAATACTTACGCCAAAAACTAAAAAGTTAATAAAAGTGCTTATAAGCAAGGTACCATGACTGTCATTTGAGGACATGTGCTAAGCTATGCTTGACTCCTGTTAAAACATGTTGGCTGTCTGGCACCTATCATGGGATTGTGTTTATAAACCTGACATTTTAAAATTCTGTTTGTTTCCAAAATAAGAATGCCTGTATATCAATTACTTTATAAAACATCACATTTTATCTGTTCCATGCTTAATGATGCATATGTAATGCTTTTAAGTTTTCAAATTTTAGGGCAAGAATGTCAATAGATTTCCTTTGGAACTGTAAAAATATACAAAATGGCATAAAGTAATACTACTAAAAACCTGAAGTTTTCAGAGTATTTCATGCATTTTATTATTTAATTTAAATCTAATTTTCTAAAACTATCTTATGAAACTGTTGTGTTCACTGATGCTGGTGAATTAGAAAGTAGGTTCTTAGCATGTGTTGATGTGATTCCTCATCAATTTGTCACTGGAAGCCATCAACCAGAACTCATGTTCCCTTTTATTCTGGGAATTAGTTGGACTGCAGTACAAATCAAGCCTGGTTCTTGTTTCTTCATTTTCTATTGCCATATAGAAATTTATTTTATTATTTTAAAAAATGGAACAAAAAGAGTCTAAACTCTAGAAGAAATAATTTTCATATTCTGCTACCCCACAAATATGCTTACCAAATGTGTTTTTTCCCAGTGGATTTTTTTCTCCTATAAACCTATTTTTACATTCAGATATAAGTATTTTTATGTAATTTTTTTCTGTCTCTGGCCTTTATTTTCATTTTATCTTATTTTATTTTTATTTTTATATTTTAGGAAAGGGTCTATAGAGTATTCAGGGTCTCACTGCTAGATTGGACTCCAAGTGATCCACCTGTTTACAGCCTCCCAAGAGCTGGGATTACAGGCACGTGCCACCATACCTAGTCTGAATTGCCATCTCAGTGCACCCAGGAGGCAGGGTTGGCATGGCAGGCCCAGGGATCAAACCCTCATCCCCTGTGCCTGTTTGTAGGCACTTTACAAGGCCGATTATTTGGCCGGCCGTCTTTTTCTTCATTTTAGTGGCATCGTAATATTAATTCCTATCTCATTCCCGTACAGCTAGGCAGTAGAAGCATGGTATGCTTATTTTTGTTGAGTAGTAGATTCCCCACTTTTATTTTATTTCAGAATCTATTGTTTTACCTACAGTTACTCTTTTTTAATGCCCATGTGTACAGGGTCTCACTATGTAAATTGGACTCAGTGATTCTTCTCTTTTCAGCTTCTCAAGTGCTGGGATTACAGGTGTGCTCCACTAAGCTCCATCTCAGCATGTCTCAGTGTGCCCCCAAGGGCAGGGCCCACACAGCACACTGGGGATTGAACCAGCCACTGTGCTTTGCCTAAGGAGGCACTTTAGTCCACTGAGCTATCTGGCTGGCTCTGTCTATGTAAATATTTTTGGTATGTCATGTATAGAATTTGACATTTCAGTGTTTGTAGTATGCTGTCATTACATAAGAAATTATGGTGCTGATTTCTTCACTCTAGGGTTTTCTTTAAAAGTTCCCTGAGTAAAGCCTACTTGGAAGACTCAACTTAAAATGCAACATAATCTTAAAATGCATCCATAATCTTCTTAGTTATTTCTTTTTTATGTGCAAAGCCCTGACTACATACTAACATATACTGCAGTATTATGATTTTTATGTATCTAGTTATTTTTTTAAGAATAAACTTTCCCCATTAAAATTTAATATCCTTTTGGAAAAAACAAAACAAAGAATAAACTCATAAGTATAGGGATCCTGATTTGTTTACTTATTTGTCACAAGCACCTAGACAGTGCTTGGTATATAGAAATGATTGGTAAATATGTAACAGGAGAGTGAACTGAGAATATATTGAGTTGTTTTGTTTGTTTGTTTCATGTGGGGGGGGGGTACTGGGAATCAGATTCTGAACCTTGTGCTTGCCAGGCAGGCACTTAAACCACTGAGCTATCTCCCCAGCCCTTGAGTTCTTTTCTGGTCGGTAGAGGATAAGTATTAGTATGCACTAGACCACTGACTTTTGGCTCCTCTGTAAACAAATGCACTCCAAAATGCAACCTAGTGTACAGGAATATATGCATTTTGTGTGTGTCTATGTGCATTTCTGTAGATGAAATGTGCAATGTGCCTTAATATTTCCTGTTGTTTCACTTGTTAAAAATGAATGCTTATCAAGATGTACTGTGTACAAGTACAGATCCCCTATGATGAATGTGATCATTATATGTAGCAAAAGCATAGTAACAAAATCAATTTTAAAACATTTTTGAAAAAGCAAATGGTATCTGGGCGTGGTGGCGCACGCCTGCAATCCCAGCACTTGGGAGGCTGAGGCAGGAGGATTGGTGTGAGTTCGAGATCAGCCTGGGCTACAAAAGTGAGCTCAAGGTCAACCTAAACTGCATAGTGAGACCCTGTCTCAAAAAAAGACAATAAATAAATAAATAAATAAGTAGGTAAATAAAATTTAAAAAAAGCAAATGCTGTTGCTCAGTGTATAAATGAACAGTAATGTAGTCTTCATTTTAAAAAGCTAGAAGAAAAAATTTTGAAAGTTTTAACTACAAAAGAATGGTAAATGTTTGAGGAGCTAGATATGTATAATCTTATTTAAACATTATATCATGTATTTATGTATCAAAACATTACATTAGGCTTTTAGTACATACATTTTAAAGTTTTATGTAGGAGTTAAAATTAACTTTAAAAATGAATACTGGGGCTGGGGAGATAGCTCAGTGGACTAAGCGCTTGCCTGGCAAGCTCAGGGACCCGAGTTCAATCCCCAGTACCACCAAAAAAACCACAAAGAAAACACACACAACCCCCCCCAAAACAAACAAACAAACAAACAATTTACAGTCTATTTTTTCATGACCCACCAAATAGTTGAGGCTTTAGTTTGCAGTAAGCAAAAAATAAGCATGAACTAATGATTATGTAAACATAGAACCTAGTATTCTTTTGTCATAGGTGACTGTTTAGTATGCTTTAATTTCAGGTTACTTTTTAGAGCTAGTTATAAAATATTCAAGTTTCTGCATCTGATATGTAAAATTAGTACAGGAACTATGGATATATTATTTAATAAAAGTAGAGTCCGTAATGTGTGCAATTCCTACCAATTGTGTTTATTTGTTAACTTTGAATTTCTTTGCTCCTGAAGGAGGAAGAGCTTCTTCCTGATACATGAGAGTAAATAGGAGAGAGACTGGGAAGGCGTTGCATTAAAGGCAGCATAGGATTTCTTTTGAGATCTAAATGAAATACAGGACCAAGAAGATTGGGAACAGATTGTTAGAAATCTGAGTTATTTTTTTTTCCCAGCTGTTATAGGACTTAATAGGGTAGGAATTATGTATATATTCAGTTAACTAGAATGTGAAAATACCTGCTATGGAAAAAAAATGCTGAGACTCCTTGAATGGTTGGTTAATTAGCATTTGAACCATATAAGATTTTGTACTAAAACCAGAAGTTATGGGTAATAGCATTTTCCTGTTTGACATAAAAATATGATGATTCTCTAGTTTTTAAGTTTGTAAATTTTGAAGAAGCTCTTTTTAGCTTAATGTCAGCAAAGCAGCTGCTGCTTGAATTTACTTTGTAAAACACTGAATTATTCATTTCCATAAACAAAACTTCCTCAGTAATTATTTAGCATTAATTTATTTCTCTTTATTTTAATCAATCCTGATGACATTCTGTTTTTAAATTAAAAATATGCTTTGTGGAAATAACAAATAAGACTGTGATAGCAACTTTCTCTACTTTCTTCTGTTCTTGTTACAAAAGATTTTCAGATCCTGAGATGAATTTGATTTATTGTTTATTATTTTAATGAAAGTTGTTAACAAAGTATAGAACAAAAGTAAAATACTTAGCTAGAAAATAGCTTAAGACTAGTGTGGTTTTAACTCATTAGACTATTGTCGTACTTCATGCATGAATATATTTAATAGCTATTATCTTGAATTCTGACTATGAAAATTTACTGAAAATGTTAAACAATTATTTAGCAATCATACCCATAAATTTTTTTAATAGGCCATTTAGCAAGAAAAAGAGGTAAAAATTGTTTGTTTCTTGTAAGTTTACTGTCCAGCTTTGCAAATCTGAGAATCATACCTTGAATTTTATGCAGTGTCCTACAGCCAACACTTACACTTTCAGACTTCGATTGTTAACTGTTTTTGCTTCTGGCTTCCTTTGGGAAATCAGTGTTTTGCTGCTATGTACTATTTCTGTAATTGGCCAGGTGTGTTTTTACATTTTTGTTTGTGTGCCATTACCCTGCTGCTCCTTTGGAAACTTTGAAGGCTGTCTCTGTTAGCTTTACAAATACTATTTGGTAATATAATAACAGAGGGAAACCCTTCATTTAAGTGAAACATTTTTACCTCAAGTTAGTTCTGGGCCCATTCTGAAAGGAAGTGAATGTAGTGACTGAAGTGGCTTCACAGGATAATGGATGAATATGCGACCTGTGGAATCAGATTAGGGGGTGAGAAATGGAAGGACCCTGATAATTCCCCTCTTCCTAATGTCTGATGCTATTTAGGATGATTATGTTGACCTTTGTTTGACGAGTTATTGAGTGAGTGATAGCAGTTTTTAAAGGGATAACCACACAGGAATAATCATTACGGCTGAAATTTTTCAGGTCATCGTTCCTTCAGATGACAAGAACATCAGCCTTTAGGCAAGAGCCTGCTGTGGACACAGTTTTTTTTTTTTTTTTTTTTTTTTCCCTGTAGACAGTGTTTTAGAAAATAAAATGAGCTATTTAAAACTTGTACAATTTTACAAAAGACAAAATTTTCAGAATTAAAACAACAGCCTAGATTTGGGATATAGTGCTTCAGGTCCTGCAAGGCCACCAGTGATGAAAGTAACAGCCATATCTTTAAACCTGGGGCATGTGCTGTACTCGCTCACTGACCTTTTTCACTTGGGACTGTGCCTTTATGTGTGCAGGTACATTATGTATTTGAGACATATTTCTTTGCAACTCTGATTTATTTATAACTAAGGAAACCAAATGGAAAGATCTCTATGGTATATAAAAAAAAAGAGTATTTTGTGAAAATAAAGTGTGGCCATTTGTATTTAACCCACAAACAGCTAACTTCCACGTTGCTTCAGCAGCACAGCCACATTGCCTTTAAGTCTTGGGTATTGTATCTTACCAAAATTTCATTTTTATGTCCCTCATTATGGTTTAGGAGTAAATTTTGTGGATATTTCTCACAGGATATGAATTTTAAAATTATATTTTTACATTAATTTGCATGCTTTTTCATTCCTATATTTTTATTTATAAAGGAATATATACATCTAAAAAGTCAGAGAAAGCACACCTAATTTAAGTAACACTTATGTCTATTTAGTAGTTTATGTTAATAACTTTGTTCATGTGACTTAAAATAGTAAATAAATATTTTGTTTATTTTTATATGTAAAGTATTTTTATATAGTATATGTTTTAAATATTTTGGTAGACTAAGTACTGCAAATTTTATCATTTCCTATTCTAATAAACTTATACATTTAGTTGCATTTGCTTTCTTAAATACGTTGTTAAGTATTTTCTGTTATTTTCATCTGGACTTTTGAGTTTCTTAAGTCATTGGTGTTCAGCAAACAATTTACCTTTATTTGTTATCTTAAATTTGAAAGGAATTTAAAGAATAAAGGAGAAGCGAACTCCACTTCAGTTTCTTTTTAGTAGTAACAGTTACAGTTACACAAGCATTTTGTTATTTTTAGATTCACTGATTTCCAGGCTTGACAAGGATGGGTCAGTGTGTCTGCCTTTTCTGGAATAGCAATAGAGAAATAATTTACTGCTTTTTAGCTTTCCTCATGCTTTTAAAGGGGGCAGTGGTAGAAAGAGCATGATGCAAAAAGAGCAGTTTCTTTGCTCACCTTATAAATATCTGTGTCTGACACCAGCCTTTTCTCTGGTGTAATCTATCTTTAATAAAACTATATTCCTAACTACTTGAGCTGATAAATAGGTTTGTTTTAAAGAAGTCAAGTTTATTTTATGTCAATTTTCTATTTGCCCTGTGTAAGATATATTTAATTACTTTGCTCCATCTCTGTGTTCAAATTAATCAGATTCTGCTACATATTGGTGCTCAAATTAGAATAATTCTTTAATCAACTGTGTTACCCATGCCATGGTAGACTGGAATAGAAATGCTACTCTTGGCATATTGAAAGTGCATGCATTTTATTTGCTATTGTAATTTAAAAGTAAAATCAGAAATATTGATTTCTACTTGACTGGAGAGATGATTTAGTTTGAATATCAGTCTGATCTTAATCAGGTGAGAATTAATTGAGTTGGAGGTTTAGATATTCAGTGATGTTAACTGAACCATGATCAATCTAGAGAGAAGCTTGCTTTTGGACTATGGTAGAATTATCAAATAGCTAATTTCACTACAATGTAAAAAATCTTCATGTTCATCCTTCTATTTTCTTGTCTCATTAAATGCACCACTAAATTCATTCTATACACCAACTAATCTTTAAAGAAGAAGGCTAATAAATCACAATTAGAAAATTAAAAGCATAATAATTTTGTCAAGAAATGCTATTATTGTCAGAAAATTCTATTTCCTCATGCCTAATTTTGAAGCCAAGTGGTTGAACATTTGCTTTTCAAGTACACTTGGGACTTTTAAATATACTAAATTTTTACCTTTTTATGTTAACATTTAAAGAAGTGAGCAATACAGAAATATTTTAGTGTTTATTTCCAGTAATAAAAATAGAGTTGGTAGCATTATATTGGTCTGAAATGTGGCATGGGCTTTTCATTTATTTTAAGAGTGTGATAGCAATATCATAAGTGTTGTGAAAATATAAATGGTGAGATAACACCTCCATAGGACTTTGCTCTTAAGTAGTAAAATTGTAAAGTCTTTAAATAAACTGCAGCCAGAATTGAAAGGATCAATTTGCCTTGTTAACTAGGGATACTATACTTATTAAATGTCTAATTAAATTTAGTTTCACATATCTTTTAGTCCCCCTTTTTGGTCTACAACTGAGAACTTATACTTGTTTACTAGCAAGATAGCACATATTATTGTTGCCAGGTTTCTTTCATTTTGGCAGCTGGGGTGACTATGTTAAAAGAAAGCCAACAGTGAATAATGCTTTTCACTTGATAGTGACAGAAGAGGAGCAATACCTATGTAGCTTTATATTTTGTAAGAAGCAGTGTCCAAATAATGCTCTTGGGAGTAATTAACGTTTAATGCAATTAAACCATACATTCAGAAACATCCCTGGAGTATGGTGAATGAGGAGCTTTTAGTGAGGTGTAATGGAGTTTCCCACTAAGTTCCTGCTGAACAGCAATTCAGAGAGCAGGACCTACTTGGAAAAAACATAGATTGCTGGTTTTTTTGTTCCTCGTGGAAGCCAACTCTTCTCTTATCTGGATTTAGTCTCCTCTCCTGTTCCTAAAGCCACAGTTTGTCTTAACCCTTCTTCTCTCCCTCTACTCCCTCCACCCTTCCCTCCCTTCCTTCCTTTGTTCCTTGCAGTGTTCTGTAAGATGTATAGGGGTATCAAAACAGATTACAGTTGTTTCTTGCATTTTTGTCCCCTGGAGATGGTCAGTTTTCCTCATGTGAAATAAACATTTACCTGATTCTTACACAGCCTTTTTTTTTTTTTTTTTCTTGTACACAGTACAGAAACACATATATAATTTGTATATATTCTAACAGAAGAAGTAATATTCTATAATATTCTCTAATGTCTTTTATTTTTTTCCTTTAAACCTTATAGATTGTTGAGTACATTGCTGCTCATCTGTGTTCCCAGCTCAGCAGGTGGAGGCAGGAGGATTGCTTGAGCCCAGACAAATCAGGGCCAGCTTGGGCAATGTAGCAAGACATTGTCTCAAAAAAGAGAGAGGAAAAAAATATTAAAGATCATTCCCTACCAATGTACTATTTTTAATGAGTATACATTATTTTTGTTAAAGTGATTATACTTTAACATTTTGTATAAATATATTATGTATGACCAACAGCCAAACTTTGTGTAAAAAAATAGTTTTTATTTCCAGTGAAAAAAGACCAGAGGGGCAATGGCTAGTGATTTGTTACTTTGTTATAATTCCCTACTAATGAAAATCTGTTTACTTATTTATTTTTGTTGACATAGTGACATTTATAGACTTACAGGTATCTATAGATGTATATACAGAGTCATATTTGAATGAGATGAAAATTTCTGCATCGAATTTGAAAAATTTGTCTTTATGAATGCTGTTTTTTTTTTAAATTGGGAAATACTAGACTGTTTTAAAGCTAATTGTTAAATAAATTTGTTAAAGTGGACTATTATGAGAGTGACTAGGATTTTCCAGTAATCTGGAAACCACATTCAGGATAGTGTAGACAGTAACCATCCAACTGGCTCTGAGCCAGAAGAGAAGAGAACTTTTTAAATATGTGTTTGATGAAGGGACAACATTGGATTAATGCTAGTTGTTTTTAGGCTGTAAGGCTCCTCCCCCCGCCCCTGCATGCAATGTAACTGGCTACTTTCTGACTTAAGGTTTCTGTCACCACAGTGTTGCAAATTGACTATTTGAACTAAGGATTTAGATTAAGTGACTTTCAAGGTCTCAGGTCCCTCTCACTAACCTTTTTGATTCAGAAGTCAGAACAGCAGCTGATTCTTTGCAGCACCCTTGATCAGTGGTCTCTGAATGGTCACTGTAAGTCCACAGTCATCTCCAGAGTGGTCTGACTCACTTTCAAGTATGGCAAAGCACAAAAGGTAAGTTAATGACTTATTTTTCTGAAGTAATTGTTACAGTGGCCTTCTTTTTTATTTCCTTTTGGTTCAAGGCAGTGGGAGAAGGCATAGCAGAGGATGAAAAACAAGTGGCCATGGTCAAACTTGTGTGCCCAGCTGTTGTTTCTGTCAGTTGCTTCGATCATTACAGTCTGTGAATATGAGCCTTAATTACTGAAGGCTGTGTTGCATAGAGGGAATATGTGCAGCAAATGTATGGTACAAGGCAGACTCATCGGCTTAGCTCTCTGGTCTCTCATTTTCAAAACCTCCACCTCTCTTTTCACTAATCCCATGGCCTGTACTCTCTGGTGACACTAGGACATCTCTTCCATGTAGTTCTTTAAAAAAGGCAAAGTCAGCTGGTGCTTTGCTTGGCCCTTCTAGGTTTTGCTAATGTCTGCCTTTCAAATTCTAGTAGCACTTAGAACTTGAAACATAAAATTTAGTATTTTGTTATGTTTAATTTGGATATAGAACTTTCTAATATATGAAGTTTTTATTTAGAATATGTAATATATTTATCGTAACCCTGGGGAGCAGGATATAAATTCAGAGAGCCAAAATACTTCATGTTGTTTTGTTTTAGATGATTGTTAGGTTGCCATTTAGCAAAGAATCAGCAACCAGCTCTATATTGTTTCCTCCCTGTGGTAATGATAGAATGGGCTGAGCCACTGTGTTCCCTTCATAACTGGACCTCATGTGAAAAAAATTGGCCTGGATTAAGTCCCTGTTGTATAGATACAGACTTTGTGCTAGCTGTAGGGTTTTTACTTATGTTCTCAGTATAGAAGGCAATGGGTTGGAGTTCAGTATTAGTGGTGAAATTTAAAAGGGCTGGCCAAATAGCTCTGCAGATTAAAATGCCTGCAAGCAGGTGCAGGAACCAGGGGTTCAATCCCCGGGCCTGTGATGCTAGCCCCAACCCAGGACGTGCTGAGAGGGCAGTTGAGACTGAGTGTGGTGATGCATGCCTATAATCCCAGCTCTTGGGAAGCTGTAAACTGGCAGCTCACTACAAGTCTTAGCTAGTAGTGAGACCCTGAACACCCTGTTGACCCTTCCCAAAAATACAAAAGAAAAATAAAAAGAAATAAATGAATAAATAAAAGGTCTGATTATAGGTCATTCTTCGCTAAAAATGTGATCTTGGGATGATAATCTTATTTAAGTTTCAGTTTTCTGCTTCTGATAAATGAAGGTAGAGTTGTTGTAAAATTCATGTGAACTTATAAACCTAAAGTACGTGAGCAGGGTCAGACACATGGCATTCAATTTATCTTAGTTGCAGTTGTGTTATTGCTGTTACTGACAGCTTTACATTTCTTGCAAAAAATACAAAGTTAGAGAGGGAAAAAAAAGCACTCAAACAATTTCTTTTATTTTATTTTTACTTTTTGAGACAGGGTCTCACTATGCAATTCAAGCTGGCCTTGAGCTCACTTTTGTAGCCCAGGCTGGTCTCGAACTCACACTGATCCTCCTGTCTCAGCCTCCCTGAGTGCTGGGATTACAGGCGTGCGCCACCACGCCCGGCTTCAAACAATTTCTTTTAATGGAGAAGTTAAATTAAAAATTGTCTTGCTCAGCATGACTAATACACCTTTGGCCTTTGATTTCTCTGAAATGATCTGTGTCCCAAGCAGAGTCTTAAGTGCTCCTTGTAAGAACCACACTTTAATCTAGTGAAATTTATGTTCTAAGAAACTGAGATAATGGATCTGCTCACCCCCTTAAACTTTTTAATTTCCATAAAACTTATATGCTTTATATTCCTATGTTTTGAACCTTGTTTTTAGACAAATCTTCAATACGAACCCTAACTAAACTGAAGAGATGATGATAATAAATAATACTAAATATTTAGGCATGTATCATAGAAATTAGATGTAAATAACGAGGTTTTATAACATTATACTGTAAATATAAATGTGATTTAAATAGCATGAAACAAAAAAAATAAAATAAATAGCATGAAACCAAATAAAAAATTAGCAGTATAAATTTAACATTCATTTATTTAGCCAAGCAAGTAGTTTCTTGAATGAGTATTTATAGCACTTCAGCTTTTATTTCCTTATATTATTTTGCTTTTAAATTTTAATTGCTTAGAAAGGATTATTGGATAAAAGAATACAGTATGTAAGTAGGAAAGATGTAGAAGATAGTAAAGCTTAAGCCAATCTTAGATTCAAAGGAAGCACTAACATTTGAAGGATGCAAATTAAAACATCACTAAGAAGTAAACCAGTAACTTACTTAGAAGTAAACCAGTAACAAATGCTGGAGAGGCTGTGAGGAAAGAAGGATCCTTCTTCTACTGTTGGTGGGAGTGCAACTGGTGCAGTCACTATGAAAATCAGTGTAGAAATTCCTAAAAAAACAGGAGTAGAGGTCCCATTTGACCTATCTATTCTTCTGCACATCTTCCAGGAGAATAAAAAACATATCATAGCAACATATGAGCACGCAAGTTTATAGCAGAACAATTTGTAATATATATATATATATATATATATATATATATATATTATATATGCAAACAATTCTGAGCCATAAAGGTTGTAAACTGTAGACTTTTATAATTAAATGGGTGTCACTTGAGACCATACTCATAAGTGAAATAAGTCAGATGTACATGTATAAACATTGTACTGTCTCCTTGGTATGAAAAACTGAATGAGTACATAAGGTCCAGAAGTGCAATAGATATTGTGAATTTGGAAGAAAATATTTAAAAGAAAATAGAAAGGCTGGCCAAGTATCTCAGTGGGTTAAAGTACCTGTTTGGGCAGATGAAGTGGCTGGAGTTTGATAGCACCATGCTGTGACAGATGCTCAGCCCTTGGGGTTCACTGAGACAAGATTGAGAATGGGCGTGGTGGTGTGAGCTTGTAATCCCAGCTCTTGGGAGGCTGTAAATGGATCACTACAAGTCTGATGTAGTGGTGAGAACCTGAACATTCTAAAGACCCTCCCCCTCAAAAAATATGTGTGTATATATGTATATATATATATATACACACACACACACACACACACATATATATATATATATATATATATATATATATATATATATATAAATGTGTCTGACTCATAATTTTGTTGTAATAAGGATAGAAGTCTTTTTTTTAAACCACATTTCAAAATTATTTTTATTTTTATTTATTTTATTTATAATGTTTATTTATTATTGTCAACGCTGGGTTTGAAATTGTGATCCTCCTGCCTCCATCTCACACGGTGCTGGTATTATGTGTATGCCACCAGAGGTCATGCTTAGTCTCAGTCTTTCTGTCTGTCTCTGTCTCTCTCACACCCCCCCACCTTAATAACAAGTGTTGTAGCCATTCTAAATAATATCCCTGCTTATTAGCTGTTAGGCATTATTATCCTGTATTCCTTTGTCTACAGTATGTCCTCTTCAGCCAACATAATATAGATATCAACTTAAAAGTACCTTACATAGGAAGTCCCTCTTGAATGTTGAGTTCTTACTCTCTGTTTCAACAGCATCCTACCTACTCTCTCCTTTAGGGTGGGTATGAAACTCAACAGTTTTAGTAATTTTTAGTTGCTGTGTATGTTAGAAAATTTTTCAGCTGCCACAGAGTAAGAAACCTTACCGAGGGGGCCCGGCAGGATGGTTCAGTGGTCTAAAGCGCCTGCATGGGGAAGCTTGGGCGGCTTCAGGGACCGCGTCTTGATCCCCGGCACCACATGCTGCACCAGCCCTGCTCTTGGGGCAGGCTGAGCTGGCCATAAAAATGAGTGAATAAACAAAGGTTCTGAAACAAGAAAAAAAAAAAAAACTTACCGACCACAATGCTAAGCATATAGTAAATACTTGGAAAATGTTTAATGAATACATGAATACTTTCTGATCCTTTTGATGAGTAGTAAGAGAATATATGAAAAGCTTATTTTAATTTATTGAATCAGCTATTGCATATAAAACATTAACTCACTGAACTGTACCTTGTACATAGTTACACTTAATACAGTGAATAATAGACATTATTATAATGTGAAGACAGGATTATAATTATAAATGATTTTCTTTTTTACTGTATGTTGGAAATTGAAGAAAAAATATAATATTTATAGATTAGTCTTTTCTCACACAGTAATGTAGCAACATGATTTGGTAGTTTTCTATTAACAGGGATTTGCTTTTGGAAACTGATAGAATATTTTTAAAGGTGTGTGCACAGTGAAGAAGCCACTATTTCAGTATCTGTTTGTTATGAAAAGTACTTTATTCTGTATACTTAAAAGTAATCCACAGAATTCTTTCTTTCAGTTAGGATGTTTGCTGAGAACAACTTTGTGATAGTCTTCAACCTGATCGAACTTTGTTTATCCAGTTTGGAATTATTTATAATGTTTAACTTATTTTAAAGGATTACTAGAAGTTACAAGAGATGCACATTTTGTTACTGAATTTTAGAAACTCATGTATATAAATTCAAGACTACAAAATCTTTTTCCTGAATGTCATGAGAAACTTGTTTATACTCTTAGCTATAAAAAATAATATGTTTTGGGCTGGTGAGATCGCTCATCGGTCTAAAGCATCTCCTTAAGCAAGCTTAGGCAACCACAAGGACCAAGGTTCAATCCCCAGCACCACATGCTGCGCCAGCGCCTCCCCCGGAACAGGCTGAGGCAGCCATAACATTAAAAAGTCTTTAAAAAAAAAAAAAAAAAAAAAAAATGTTTTGTGTCCTTCATTTCCTGTAGCCTGACAGTCACTGGAAAGGGAAGGATAAAATACTGTTTTCATTGTCTCTGCCTTAGTTAAGATCTTCATCACTGCAAGTGAAACTGGTGAGCACAAAGCTAAAAGGGAAAATAAATAAATACATAAATAATATAATAAAACACAAAATGGGCTGGGGAGATAGTTCAGTGACTTAAGCAGTTGCCTGGCAAGCACAAGGTCCTGTGTTCAATCCCTGGTACCAAAAATAAATAAATAAATAACTAAATAAATAAATAAATTTGAAAAGCTAAGGGTGACCTCCTGTTGTCTTCATGCATGTTTTCCTTTGCAGCTTGGAGAAAGGAAAAGGATTACTCAACACAGTGTTGCAGTTTTGCATAGTCTTTAGGGACTTGACCTTAGATTGCTGCCTACAGATGTCTTCACAGGAAAGATAGATTTCCTTCAGAAAATTTTGTTTTACATTGTTGGTTATATTAAAAATTTAAAGTTACAGATAGATAACTTTGTTTGAAGGGTAGTATTAGTAAAAGTCACCATTTAGACCCTCAATAAATTGTATCATTTTTAGTTGTGTATTATAAAAATCCCTCCTATGCTTCAAAAAATTACCTAAGTTTTTGTACAGTAAAGTACATCTCTGATTATCTTGGTTTACACAAGGAATCTTTTAAGATTTCCATATGAAAAATTGAAATGTATGAATTTGATTTTTTAAATTCATTTCACTAGGCTTTTTATTTATTTATTTATTTATTTTTGTCTTTTTGAGTCAGGGTGTCACTGTGCAGTTCAGGCTGGGCTTGAGCTCATTGTGTAGCACTGGCTGGCCTCTAACAGCAGTCCTCCTGCCTCAGCCTCTGAGTGCTAGGATTACAGGTATGCAACACCACACTCAGCTCCTATGGTTTTTTCCTTCTTTCTTTCTTTCTTTCTTTCTTTCCTTCTTTTCTTTTTTTTTTTTTTATTTCTTGTTTTAAAATAGCAGGACCTCCTAAACATTTTCCATTTAATCTAAAGTTTTTGATTTAAAAGTGAAATCTAGTAAGATGATACATGATTGAAATACTGCATATTGCCTGTATGTTAAAATTACACATTATATTGGGTTGGCAGACCGGCCCATGCCGCAGGACCCTAATCCCCTTCCCAGGCACCACCCATGGGAGACCAGTGCACTCCTCTGTGCTTTACCCACCCACCCAGGCGGAATTTGTGGGGACCTAGTCCTGCTACTTTGTTTCCTAGAACCAAATGCCAAGAAGGATAAATGACAGAGGAGTCAGTTTAACACTAGAGGCAACCAGGAAGCTCTTGCCACTCACACTGAGGAATCCACAGCCACCAGCTTGTCCCTGTTTTATTCACACAAACAGGAATGAGTAAAGTATCACAGGACTCATCTGCCTTCCAGTGTCCCTTCCATACATGCTCAGGTAAACAATTTCAACTCAGCTGTATAAACTTTCTCCTTTTGTGTTCACAGGGGAAACAAATTCACCCTGTCTCATGATGTTGTTATCCATATGTATACTTCGTGTAATGTGGGGAAAATAAGCGCTTTGTAAGCGTTGGTTAAGGAAAGAAAACTGCTGGAGTTAAAAATGAGTCCTATATGTAAACATGGTGGTGAAGAAATTGTTTTTAAAATCATAACTTAATGGAGATAAAAGTGATTCAAAGATATAAATGATACTTGAATTTCATATCTTTACATTGTCATCTATGTGAGTGCTTTAGATCTAACTAGATAACAGTATTTGAAAAGTGCACTGTGTGGAACTCAGTACAGGGAAGAAGTTCAAATGTCTTGATGTTTCTCACCCCTCCCCCTGATATTTTTAATTCCTTAAAAGGAACTGCTCTGTAAGGGCTAACAAATTTAAAGAAGCTTACTTTTAGGAATTATTAAATTTTAAAATATACTCAAAAATTCTATAAATTTAAGAAATAATTTCAATATGTTATTTCTGTTACTGATTTTATGTGGATGAGCTCAAAAAGTTATTTTATATCATAGTAAAAGTACATTATGTAGAATACTTGCACTTGGTTACAGTATGGATGGTTTTAAAGTTTTGCTTAACTGAGATGTTCTTGATACAAATTTTATTATAACATATTACCACTAATACTTAATTATATGAAATGAAATTGTTTCTTTTGAAGGGTTGGGGAGATAGTTCAGCAGCATAAGCACCTGCCTGGCAAGCACAAAGGGAACGTGGTAGTAGCCTTCATGTTTTGTTTTTGAGAAAAAGGGCTGGATTTTGGCCAACTAGCACATTTTCAGTAGGCAAATTCTGTGATGCCAGTGACTTCTAGACTTTTTTTGTGTGAACTGGCTTGGTGTAGGTATAATGAGTTGAAAGTGCTGCAGGAGAATTCAGTTCATTTTTCATCACTACTGAATGTGGTGATTTTCTTAAAGAAGTTTTCAGACAGTTTATTTGAATTAGAAGACTTTTGTGTAGCCTTTTTCCTTTTGTCCCTGTTTTGTCTATTTGTTTTTTTAGGAATAGCCTTGATGTTTTGGTGGATACAAACGTTGTGCTATAAGGGTCTCTTGTCCTGGCAAAGTCCCTCTAAGGACTTTTTAAACAGTTAAGAAATCTCAGTATTTTTGGTTGTTTAAAAATATTTTCATTGGGCCAGGCAGGATGGCTCAGTGGTCTGGGGCACCTGCTTGGGAAAGCTTGGGCGGCTTCAGGGACTGCGGTTCGATCCCCGGCACCATATGCTGGGCCAGCCCTGGCCCCAGGGTGGGCTAAACCGGCCATAAAAATGAGTGAATAAACAAACAAAGGTTCTGAAACAAAAATAAATAAATAAATAAATAAATAAATAAATAAATAAATAAATAAATAAATAAATAAATAAATAAATAAATAAAATTAAAAAAAATAGTTTCATTGTATCTCATAGTTTTGTACCTTTATGAAAATTCCTGAATTTACCTGCTTATTATAATAATAGCATTTCTCAATAAGTGGAATGTAGCACATAACTCAAGGAAAGTGGGGAATTTTAAGAATTTTGACTACATCAGTTATAAAATGGGTAAATGGATACAACTTGAAACCATACTCCTAAGTGAAATAAGCCAGATCCAAATGTGTAAATATGAAGTCTCCCTAGTGTGAGAAGCTGAAAGAGAAAAGGTGATCCAAAATATAGAGTAGGTACTGTAAAGTGGGAAGAAACTTCAAAAGGAAAGAGAAACTGGCTTAAAATGAGAAAAGGGAAAAGCCAAAGAGAAAAAAAAAAAAAAAAAAAAATGATAGCTGTGCTACTGATTTCCTCAGGTTGTTGAAGGAATAAATTTTTGCTAATATTGTTTGTACAATTATATGCTGACATCTTATACTCTGAGTAACTTATTTGAAAATAACTACATAATGTGTTGACCATTGTTACTCTTCTGTCATTTTGCTTTTGAATTTTGTTTTGTTTTTCTTTAAAAATAAAAAAAAATAAAAAATGATATTGAAGAAATACTTGTGCCTACAGCTTCTGTAGGAAGATGATGTCCTGGTTCAAGATTTGAAATTGAAATGGCTAGTTATCTTAGAACAGATTGGAGGTTAGCAAAACCTGGAACTAGAGTAGCCAACAGTCAGAACAGGACCAGGATAGTTCAGGATAGTTGCAAAAAGTAAAGAGTAGAGGACTTTGTCCCATGGAAAGATAATGTTAGGACAGAATCAGACCAGAAGCAAACCCAGGACAGCAAGTGGCTAAGCTATGAGTAGAGTATGAATCCAGGCATTTCTGGGTTGGTGGTCCTGAAAAGGCAGGTACCAAATAGGTCAGTGCAATATAAAAGGTAAGCTACTAATATGGAGATGTAAAAGAAAGTCACTTGAAATCTGTGGGGCATCAGAGTTAACTCAAGAAATGAAATATAGTTCTTTTACTAGAAACTAAGGTATCATTACAGGCTTATTTGAAAGAAGGGAGGTGCTTAGACAATGTCAACTGGCTCCTTTAGCTTTGTTGCTTAGACACACTGAGGCTAAAGACTGAGTATCAGGGTCTAGAAATAACTCTTCTAATGTTTCTTATTTATTTCCCCTAGAATGTACTCTTTTTCTTATTAGATATGCTAGTTGATCTTTATTATGTTTCCAGGAAGCTTCCAAACATTTCTAACCTTTATTTCATAAGTACCTTCTTTTTTTTTTTCTCAAATCTTATTTTTACAAAATGAATTTTACTCATTCTTTTACTTGTGTACATATTTGTTGAGCATGTACTATGTGTCTACATGTTGTAGGTAACAGATGTTAAATGAATGTTTTAGGGCTAGTGACTGAAAATTATACTGATGTATTCCTAAGTTTTTTTTCTTTCAAATTAATTTCAGATTTTACCAAATGTTGCAAAGACTCTGGAATCCTGATGGTACTAAAGTGTCGGAAAGAAAATTCTGCTCTGAAAGAATGCTTAACTGCTTAGTAAGTAGTTACTTGTGTGTGTGTTTCATTACGCATCATGTATTTTAGTAACTTCTCTAACCAAAATTCTCATTGTTGTCTGAGTCCAAAATTTCACTACGTTAAAAATTATTCTAAAATAAGAAAACCTCAACATATTTGATGAAAAGATTTTTCTAATAAAGTCATGCTTATCAGCATTGTATCTGATTCAAAATATGAAGTCATCAAACACACAAAAATTTTTTTTTCACATGATTTCAATAAACCTGGTTTTGGAAATGTACTGATTTATAGAATACAATGTATTCTGATTTTTATTTTTTCTAATGGAAAGAAACTGAATTAAACTTTCTAAAATCCTTTTCACTGTTTTGATTTATTGGATTATTACAAGTTATAATATACAAAAGTAAATATAGATGTTTGAAGTTAAATTTTTAAAGTATCTTAATAGCATGTTAACTAATGTTTCATGATAGCTCTGTATTAATCAGCTTTACATCTTTTCTCTGCTGGACAAAATACCTCACACCTACAACCAAAAGGAAGAGCGATTTAATTTGGCCCACACTTTAAGGAGGCTGTGGTTGGCTAGTTTTAAAACAGAAACATCATGCCGGGCGTGGTGGCTCACGCCTGTAATCCCAGCACTCGGGAGGCTGAGGCAGGAGGATTGGTGCGAGTTCGAGACCAGCCTGGGCTACAAAAGTGAGCTCAAGGCCAGCCTCAACTGCACAGCAAGACCCTGTCTCAAAAAGACAAAAAAAAAAAAAAAAAAAAAAAAAAAAAAAAAACAAAAAAAACAAAAAAAAAAAACCAGAAACATCATGGTGGAAAGGTATAGTAGAGCAGCAGAACTGCTTAGTTTGTAGTGGCCAGGAAGTAGAGCAAGGAAAGAGCCAGAGAGGAGGGGAGAGGGACCAGGGACCAAATACAGATCCCAAGATCACATCTCTGGGCCCTCTCAGGTAGACCTAGAATGGCGTTCACATACATCCCAGTCACTCAGGTAGACATTCCTTTATTTTAACTACCTTGTCCCACTCCTCAATTTCATACCCAAACCATACATATTTAATTTCTCAGTAAAGACAATAGCAAGTCATACTTTCACCTAACCTAGTATAAACACAACCATCCTGTGTAAAACCAAAAATTTAAGTCATTCTTCAAAGTTTAGTAGTTCAAGCCAGGCGTGGTGGCGCATGCCTGTAATCCTAGCACTTGGGAGGCTGAGGCAGGAGTATCGATGTAGACCAGCCTGGGCTACAAAAGTGAGTTCAAGGCCAGACTGAACTGCATAGTGAGACCCTGTCTCAAAAAGACAAAAAAAAAAAAAAAAAAAAAAAATCAGTAGTTCATGTCTGTTTCAGAAATTCAGGTCAAAGTCTCTCCTGAGATTCAAAGCAAACTCTTAGCTGTAAAAGTCTGTGAAAATTAAAAGCAAATCACATAATCCCAGGGTACAGTGACATAGCATATACACATTTCCATTCCACAAGGGAATAAGAGGGAAGTATAGAAAAGAGTAAGACCAACACAGAAAAAGAGTAAGACAAAATACACCAGGGCAAACATTGATTTGCAGCTCCATATCCAGCATCCAGGGAACATGAGTTCCAACAGGCTTGGGCAGTGCTACACCTATGACGTGGCTGGCTGCAGTTCACACAGCTTGATGTTTGGACTGGCTGCACTAGTAGCCTGCAGCTTTCTTTGGCAGATGTTTCACATCCTTGACCTCTCAACATTCTGGGATTTTCACTGAACCTTTGAATTCACTGTCATAGCTTCATACATGGCCCTCTTAGGGCTAAGACTTCCAGGCCTTTATTTAAAATGTGGAACCTTTCTGACCTCATAACTCTTTGCATTTTGTATGCCCCAAAACACATGTTGATGATGTGGAAGTCTGCTGTCAACTCCAGAAACAGACTGGCTACAACTACAGGCTCGTAAGTGCTTGAGTGCTGAGCACGGTGAACTGAATCCTGGAGGACCAATTTCCTAGGTGATCCTTCTTTAGCAGGAGGCTCAGGGCCTTGTCTCCTTTGAAGGATTTACACTTTGTGTCTTTGGGTTCTTGCTGATTTCTGAGATGCCATCAATGTGTCTTTTCTCTTGTCCTTATACAGTGTTTGGATCCTTATGAACAGCACTGATCTCTTCAGCAGCCATATCTCTTTAGGTTTATACTTTACACATGGTTTCTTCTAGGCCAACATTTAAGTTCTTGAAATTTTTCTGCTTTGCATTTTGCCCAATAAGTACTATATATATGACTGAAAGCAGGTAGCAGTACCCATGCCATGTCCTGAATATTTGGCCAGCTTGAAATGTATTCTACCAGATTAATTATTCTACTACCCTTAATTTCAGTCTTTCACAGTTCAAGGTATGGGTAAAATGTAGACTTTTTTTGGCCAGAGTGTAGCACACATACACTCTAGTCCAACTGCCAGTGGAGTTATTCCCAGCTGAAACCTGAGCCTGGCTGTTTCTGTCTGGATTCCTATCAGCATTCATGCTACACTTACAGAATTCTGGGGCTTCTTTAGCCTTTATCTCAAACTTTTCCAAAGCACTATAAAGCAATTCCAAAGGCTTTTTTTGTGTGTGTCCAGCTCAGCCCTCCTTGAGGGCAGGGCTGGTGTGGCATGTGGTGCCATGGATTGAACCACAGTTCCTGCAATTTGCCTAAGCTTGCCTAAGCAAGTGCTTTAGACTACTGAGCAATCTTACTGGACCCCAAAGGCTTTTAAATCACTTGGTCAAGCAGTCATAGAATGACCTCAATTCTCGGGTAGTATTTTTTGCATTAGTCAGCTTTCCAAATGATACACAAAATAACTAGTATCCATAATCTAGAGAGGTTTGGTTTGGCTGAGGCTTTTAAGAAATGCAGGTTATAGTTGGTTTGCTCCAAGGCAGAAACAGCCTGATGGGATGGTGTGGCAGTGCAAAAATCCTTAGGTACTGTTGACCAAGAGGCAGGGAAAGAGTGCAAGAGGAGCAAGGGACCATATGCAGAGCGCAAGGCCATGCCTCTGTGATCTACCCAACGTGCCTCCAAGTGTGGTCCACCAGTTTGTTGTGTAGATCTGAAAGCCAACACTTTGACACTACTTTGGCAGATGTTCCTCACATTATTAAGGGAAACCTGCAAAGTTCTTTGAATGCAAGTGCTTTTTATCTCCCTACCTTTTATTATCCACATAATTGACAATAATATTGAAGATTATTTTAATAAATATGTTTAGTTGATCACTAAAATTGACAAGCTTTCATTTCCTTTATGCACTGTTCCTCTAGCCTGTGAGCCATATGTCATATATGTTTAGGGGACTAAATAATGCTCATTTGAGTCCCTTATTTATAATAACAAATTATATTTTAAAAATGTACATTTTTAAATGCTAAAATTGGGAAGGACTTCTGGAATTACATATTTAAACATGTCTCCATTTAGAGGTGACAGTATTTTTCCTCAAGTTAGTAACCGCAGTTCTTATCTGTCTTATCTATGGGCCAGGAGTTCTAAACACTTTATTGTAGGAATGAGTTCATTCTGCGGTAAACTGTTCTTCCATTTCTAGTGTTTACTGAATAATCAGTTTATTAAAATTTTTTTATGTTGATGAAGGATTTTTCACTTCTGAGTCAGTCATAAAGATTAGTTTTTCTTAGTTTGACACACTGTCCGTCCCAGCAAATAGGGCAGCTCAAGAGCAGGGTTGACAGGAGCACAGACTACAAAAGGGGCACCATGGCTCACAGGCAGCTAAGCTACCAGTGGGACTGGGTAGTTCCTCACTGTGGAAGAGTCTATAGGGTGTTCAGGGTCTTGCTACATCTGACGGACTCGTAGTGATCCACCTGTTTACGTTTCAGGAGCTGGGGTTACAGGTGAACACCATCACACCCAGTCTCAATTGCCCTCTTAGGGTGCTCTGGGGGCAGGGCTGGCACAGCAGGCAGGGGACTCCCAGCCCAGGTACCTGCTTGCAGGTGCTTTAATCTGCTGAGCTATTTGCCTGGCACAATTCTGTTACATTAAAATTTTTATCACGGTTCCTAGCACGAAGTAGGTACTCAGTGTTTCTTCTTTTTGAAAAAGCTTTGATAACATTTATGTTTTCATATTTTTATCTGAATCTTAATCATTTGAATAACTGTCCATCTGAGGAGACAACACATCATGAATGAGGGCCAGGGAAGCCAGGGCAAGTTGCTGCTTTTGGTTTGGAAGAGAAAATTAGTGAAGGAACAAAATTATACTCGCTAAAAACAAATGGAAAGTCATTAAAGAAACTTTTACTTGACATCAGGTTCTAGAATATCCTCAGACAGTGGTGAACCTACAACACCCATGTTGTTTTTCTTTTAAGACAAAAGATGATAACTTTTTTTTTTTTTTTTCTTCACATTTTCACTCTTGAATATACTGTGATCCGAGTTTTGAAATCACTGTTCTTTAGTATAGCCAAATTCAATGAATGGGCCTTTCTTATACTTCACCCCACTCTGTCCATCTTTTCTTTAATGTTTTTCTGATTTCCCTAATGAGGATTTCCAGTTTCTCATACATTTCTCAGTGCTTCTGAACCTTCTTGTCCTTAATCTATTCTTTTGCTGTTATTCCCTGGGTTGCCCTCGTTCTTAAACCCAAGAATGCATAGTTCGCCTCATGGATTAAATTCCTATAGATCATGGCATTTCATTTCTGAGGTCCCAGACTGCACTCAGTTTCATTTTGCTTTTCCCACACTGCATGTCTTTGAGAATTATACACTTGTCTAGAGATTGTAGTTTATGCTGACTGCTT
Source organism: Myocastor coypus (assembly GCA_004027025.1). Classification (NCBI taxonomy): domain Eukaryota; kingdom Metazoa; phylum Chordata; class Mammalia; order Rodentia; family Myocastoridae; genus Myocastor; species Myocastor coypus. The sequence goes on from PVJA010011008.1 coordinate 31,538, forward strand.
GCATAAGTCTTTCATTTTTAAAATATTTTCATGTTCTCCTTGTAGCTATAATGATCCAGCCTTTTATGAAGAATGCAAAATGGAATACCTGAAAGAAAGGGAAGAATTCCGAAGAACTGGAATTCCTAGCAAGAAAAGACTACAGAAACTTCCTACAAGCATGTAGGCAAATATTTGAATGTCAGGAGATCTCATTCATAGAAATTATCTGTAGTATAAATCATGTGAAATAATGGAATTCCAAGATAAGAATGTACGTTTCCTTTATCCTAGTGAAACATATTACTTTTATATGAAATAAAGATTTTTATTGCAAAATTTTGATTTATTAAATACACTATAAGATTAAATACTTGAATGGAATATGGTTTTTCTGGTGATTCTGGATTTTTTTTTACAAGTTCTTCCCACAACCATAATTGTGTGACAATGCTAATGATTTTTAGAGTTCCATATGGATTTTTAGAGTTCTATCTATGGATAGCCCCTTCATGTACAAAGGAACTAAGGAATGAACAGCCTTCAAAGGTATGAATCACTACCAGTATAGCAGTATGGCTATGAATCAGAATCTTTCCTACCTCTGTAGTTCTAATGCTTACTAACTATGCAACTGCAAAAGTAAATTTCAGTTATTGTGCAGATTTAATGAATTATTTCAGATATACAGGAAAGTGCTTCAAAAGTTGATAAGTGCTCCTTATCTGGTCATTAGTCGTTAAGTTTTATTAGGAAATAACCTTATATTGAAAACTAAGAGACTACAGTGTAGGGACAAACAAGCCTGTATTTCTCCATTGGCCTTTTTTACCTAAAGCACAGGAGCTTAATTCTTGCTTTTAATTACTTAACTGAATAAGTATCAAAATAATTACATTGAAAGCTAGTGAAATATATGTGATTTTTTATACTTTTAATTAAAATGGTCAACTTCAGTCTTGTATGTAGAATTCATATATATATATATATGTTTTCCACAAATGCATAGACAAACCATATTGCTTAATACATTCAACCTTTTCTCGCGACAAAAACTAAATCACAGCCTTCAGAATATTCATGCCTTATCAAGCCTACTTATGAGACTAGTATAATTGGTGCCTTTGCTTATATGTTCTTTATTTATAAATCCTTCAAATTTACCATTTCCAGGTAGCTTTATTAGATGAAATCATTACTTTGTTGTCTTGTGATTCAGTTACTCAGTTACTTAATTGTGAAGTCTGGATTTTCCCAGTTTTTTTTTAATGTATCAGAGATGTGTGCATGTTCTACAAATGAATTCAGTTCTATTTTGGCAATAATAGGAAATCTTCCTTTTAGGGATACACATTTTACTTCAAACTAGTAAGTATAGAAGCCATACCTTTTTGGTTTTGTTTTTTGTTATTTGTATTCTCCATATGATAGGAATTAGGGAAGTGAATTAGATTATTTTATAAAAAGAAAATACATATTAATTTTTTAAAAAATGTATTTAGTACAAGGTCTACAGAGTCTTACTACATTAATAGGACTTGTAGTGATCCTCCTGTTTTCAGCCTCCCCAGTACTGGGATAATAGGAGCATAATGTTAAAGACAGTTTTAAGGAAAGCTCTTTGTAGTAAGTTGTGCTATTGTAAAAGAGGTCAATATAAAATTTTATATTTTAAATAGATTTTAAGTTACAGATGTGCCAGTCATTTCTTTTTCAATGTAATAGTAACAGAGGTTATTAAATTTCTGGCTGAGTAAAAAAAATCATTTTGGTTAATATTGTCTTACTCAAGTCTACTTTCACCTCATTTACCTTTAAACTGTCAAGAAACAGAATTTTTTCCACTCAAAGTAATGCAGTTTATCAAGACAATTATTTGCTAGAGAAAAGAAATTAATAACAACTATCATGGGAACTTGTATTTTGGCAAGAATATTTCATAGCCATTTTCATTTTAGTGATGCTATTACTCTTTAACATAGGTACTTGAGCTTAACATTACTGTCTTTCTGAGTATTGAACATCTTAGACTTAAGATTGGAATTGGTATTATCTATTACTTATATTCTCATAAATTTCCATTTTAAACAAAAGTAATTTTAATTCTTAACATTGTCCAAAATATTAATGAAGCCCTTGTCTTCTAAGACTTTTCTTTATAAAGGGAAAATTCTAATCTTATCTTTAAGAGGTCACACCAGTAAGCTATAGTAGGGATTAGAGATAATACATGGCCTATGCAGCCACATGAGAAATAGCTTTCGTTGCTTGGTTATTATACAGGTAGTTGCTTCCTTCAGCTAAAACCTGGAGTCTTGCATTTGTTTTATGCATATTGAGTTTTGTTCTATTACTTGGGATGAAAACTGTACTCCCTTGAGTCAGCTGTGTTCATTGGTCAGAATAAATTCCAGAATCTGACATCAATTCCATTAATCACAGACAAGCTTGAATAAGTGAGATAATAGAAAGATAAAAATGTGGTGAATAGTGAACATTGTCTATGTATGCTATCCAGTAATACAGAAAAGATCTGAGATTGTGAGTTTAAGATGCATAAAACTTGCATGAAGGACAGTCTGTTTGAAATACTTTATCCTAGGCAAGATGTATGAACCAAGCAATGTACTATGAACGCTACTAACATTATTTCTGATATTCATAATGCCTCTATTCTGAAATAATTTAGATAACATTCCATGCAAAGCCATCTCTGTTATATCTTATCTACAAATCACTGGCCAGTTAGAATTTTAGGGCCATCTTATGATTCTACAGTATCAATACAGTATATAATTTAGTTCTAGTATGAAAATGCCTCATTCAGTTAAAAAGTTAGTTTCTGAAGTACTACATTACAGAACAAAGTTTTACAAGCTGCAATTTAAGTTCCGAAGTTCTAATTTCAGTTTAGTATTTTGATATGTTTTCTGCTTTATCTGCTTCCAGTCGCTTCATTGTTTAGTCCATAACACATTTAGCTGTGTTATACCCTTAAGTTATTGTTTTCTTCTTTCAGTTTAGTATTTTATCTGCAAAAGTTGTAACTAAGGAATGACTAACTCTCGAACTCAGGAACACAACAGAGACACTTTTATTCCATTATATTACATAATCTTGTGCATCAGTCAACAAATATAACCTGTTCACATTGTTTTCTGCCTCTTTATGCAGTCTGAACCGAAGTACATTTTTTTTATTTTTCCAATAATAAAGGCTTTTCTTTTTATAAGTGGATGTTTAAGCATTTCATACATTTTTGTCAAACCATGTCCAAACATCTCCAATTCTGTTTTGTACTTGCAGATTTCAATTATTGTCAATGGCAAGATTTATCTTTAAACATCTTAAATTTATTCATTAGTGTAGTTAGCATATATCTTAGAGCGTACAGCTGAAGAGTAGTCTTCATACTAGAAAATCAGCTAATTATCATACCTTATGGTGAAATGTATATACTGAAGAACTGCAAAACTTTTAATCAAAATCCACTTTCAGTTCATTAAATAATTTCTTGGGAGAACCACTGAGATACAATGATCTCATGATCAAATCATGAATCTTTTTCAGAATTAACTTTTATAAAGACAGTTTTGATTATGTTGATCCAAGTAATGCAGTGGTGGCAGGTTGGGTAAAGGCAAAGTTTTACTTTTAGTTTCCCCAAATGCTGTCTCACTTGATTTGGGAGGGCTGGGGAATACCCAAGAATTATCTTCCAGAGAATTTCTGCCATAAGAGTTATGTTCTTGAAAGTCTGTACCATCATTAGGAATCAGTCTTTCATTATCTGTCCATGATTGGAGAATTGCTTTCTCTGATAAAACCTTTGTATCTCCTGCTAAAGCAGAGGTGTGACAAAGAGGTTTGCCATTTGGTGAAGGTGGTCCATGTCTTTTGTATGTTGCAGTGAAATTTGTCAAGTGCAATTTCGTGCTGTCTTTCCCAAGGTCTTCCATACATCCAAGAGGAGTGCAAGCTAAGAAAACACAGAATATCAGTAATAATGGCATTTGTGGTCATGTAATATCATAACATTTCACTAAATCAACCTAAATACTGATAATGAAATTAACATTTCTACATTAGTACGACCAAATGACAGTGACTTGTAGATACATTATGCATAATCTAAGGTCTAGTGATTCAGCTGCTTTTGGTATCGCTTTCCTTATCTAAAATAAATGTAGCAGCCTTGTTCTGCCTTAGTCACAGTATGAAGAGATAAATTACACTTTAAAAAGTTGTAAACCAGTAAAGTTAAAATACAAGAGCTCATTATTGCTGCTTAACCTGGCTAGTGAGGCCACAGGTCATTCATGTGTCAGGGGGGCTAAGAAGGATATTCATTTTCTCTTCAAACATTTTCTCCACGAGTTCAAAGTAATTTTCTTGAGAAATACTTGACACTTAGTGTATTACATATTCAAAGGTTTTTACGGAGAAAGCATTTTAAGTAGAAATTATAAAATAACTCCACTTAAAATTTTGTAAATTGTGCTGTGATCATGATAGCAAGTAAAAAAAGTTATGTGGAGTGGCTTACACCAAGACTACAACTAGAACATTGGTAATAGGGGGATCTGAATCACTAGTTCAATACTAATCAGACTGGAAAAATAATAGTAACTTTAGTCCAAAGACAGTTAAGTGTAACTGACTCCTTGTAGTTTTAGAGGAAACAAACAGAACAAATTATAAAATAGGCTGTTTTTTCCTTGGGTGAGTGGATAGAAATAGGCTAGAATTCAAAGGAAATTAGGTATAACTTCTGGAAAATGAGACATAGGTGAGGGAAAACAATGATCTAGGATTTTATTTGTGTTTTCTATAAAACAGCTCTGTGATAAGAAATCGTGGTTTGTGTCTGGCACTGTTAAAGGCAGTGTGTCAGAAAAGTTGGTGTCCAAAGCCATCAGAAGGTGTATCATCAACCAACTAAGAAGGACCACAGGATAAATTCCTCCTAAGTGTGGAAAGAATTTTTTATTAGAAATAGTACTACTAGCCGGGCGTGGTGGCGCACGCCTGTAATCCAAGCACTCTGGAGGCTGAGGCGGGAGGATCGGTGAGAGTTCGAGACCAGCCTGGGCTACAAAACTGAGCTCAAGGCCAGCCTGAACTGTATAGCGAGACCCTGTCTCAAAAAAAAAAAAAAAAAAAAAAAAGAAATAGTACTACTTACCCAAAGAGCCATACTGAAAACTGATTTAAGTTTTTTTCCCAACATGCAACATTTTTCCTAATAAAATGCCTGAGAAAAACTATAAAATAATTCTCTAGTGTTCTTTAAGACAATCTGAGATGGAAATAACAACTTCAAATTAGGTGGTATCTTTTACCATTCCATTAAAAAGTAAATCTGAAGGCATTAAAATATATAAGACACAACTGTTTTGAAATAAATCTGTTATCTTAATACTAGTCAAAAATGTACCATACTGTTTTTCCCAAGGTATAACAGCTTTAGCCACTGCTACCTGTAATTAACCCTGAACTTAAGAAGTTTAAGTCAGCCAAATACAGAATGCAAGGCCACTGAAATTTCTGCTTGAAGAGGATGAAGGAAAAAAATCTAGGTTCCTTCTTATTCAGTTATTAGGAAAACTTACTAAAAACCCAAACATCTATATAATGAATTAAATTTATGGTTCTGAAAAAAGAAAAAAAAAGTCTCCATTTATTCAGTAGATCTAGCATCAAAAATTGCTTTAAGATTTTAAAAAAATTTTTTGAAGTATATAAAGTAGTTGTGGTAAAAGGTCAAGTAGAGCAAACTTAACACCTCACCCATATACACATAAGCAACACTTGGCTGAGAAAAGCCACAAGGGAAAAAGAATACAGTACTGAAGAAAAAATACATCAGCAACACCTCTATGTGTGAAGCTGACCATATGAGACTGAAGCCAAAGAAAATAATGGGTAGGCTGTGGATAGACTATATATACTTCTTATCAAACATGTTTGGTGAGATTTTGATAAGATACAATAGCTAGCTGCTCTTCAAGCAGTTTAGCTGGAATCAGTGGTTTCCGGCAAACAGTGACTTGCCTTTTCTGGCTGTGGTTGAGGCTTTCAGTTTTCTCAGTAGTTCAGCTTGTACTTGAGTCACCAGATGTAAATTAGACATCTCTCTCTTCAGTTCCCAGTATGCATGTTGCATATTATCACTGAAATAAAGGTGTTTTTTGTTAATACCCATCGTTTTTCATGGGAAAACAGTAATTTTAAAAATAAGCTAGGTGTGCTATCAGATATCAGATGCCTGTAATCCCAGCACTCAGAAGACTTAAGTAAGGCAAGAGGACTGGAAGTTGGGTGGTCATCTGGCCTACAAGGTGAGCTGAATGCCAGCTTGAACTGTATGGTGAAACCCTATGTCAGACAAAAAAGTGATCGGCATTTCTGTTCCAATTAGTTTTGTGATAATGTAAATTAACTGAAGTATTTAGCTAGAACACTATACTAAGATACAACAATGTCCTCCTGATGTCTACCAATCATATATACTACTATACTCTATTCTAATTGATGTTTCTTACAAATCTCAGATCTGAGATTTTACTATAGCCTATACTGTGCAGTGGTTTCAGTATAATTAAGGAGTACAGGAATATTCTCTTTGTAAATCTATACAGAGTTATATTCATGTATTCATGTATTTTAAATTCGTATTTGTTTGGTTTTGATATTATGGACAGAAATGTTGTTATCAATTGCAGAATGTATAGCCACATCTACATTATAATAAAATTTAGGTTTCATGTATTAAATTCTTTTATGTTTGACTGGGTTGTCTCATACTGTTGGTTCTAAACCGATATGACATGACAGCACAAGATATGAAGAGCCAGATTTCTTCACAAGCTAAAAGAAGCTAGAGAGAATTACATGAAACAGAACTTCTGACATGTCTTTCAGATTTTTATAATTAAAAGTATTTTACCTCTACTAATTGAGGAACCATAATTTATTTTAAATCTAACTTTTAAAGCTTTAATTTTCAGTAGTTTTACTTGGTCATCCATGGTTTTCTTTAGCTTAATTGTGAAATGAATTAAAATCTTCAACACACATTCTCATTTTGTTATGCAAGATATATATCATCTCATAGCATTGAAATGGCCAGTAGAGGTATGAATGTCAAACTAAAAAGTGTCACCACATGCTTTTTATTCAGATCTAAATGAAACAATTACTAAAGGATAACCCTTTCAAAACTCTAAATAGCCTATTAGAAGAGCAGCAGATATATTAAGAACAATTACTTTGATTTATGTAAGGTTAGTACCTTTCCTGTGAAATACTCCAAGTCTACTGAGGGATACAATTCATTCAATGTAAGTAATGCAGTATAATTTCTACTGCTTTGGAGAAAATGCTTCGTTTTAGTATGTTGTGAATGTTACTAGTTAACTCAATATATTAAAAATAACAGAGTTTTCTGCAAGTTTTTGGTAGGTGTGAAGTAATTATCTCATGAAAATTAATTAACCAATTCTACCAGCTAACATCTGAGATGTTCACTACAATAGAATGTTTTATAAAGAAACCTGTTTTAAGTGGAAAGATGTTAACAGAACTCCTGGTTTGTAGTACTACTTTGGTCATTCAGTATACTTTCCAAAGAGTCACTCAAATTATAGGACAGCTGTTCTAATTCTTGCAGATAGTAAGAATGTGACCAATACAATTTTAAAAAGTTTATTTTTAGCATGAGAGGTATCGGGTACAAAAGTACCAAGCACATCTAATCATTTAAAGTAGGAATGTAAAACAGAAAAGGAACCATTGTAAAAGTATCAAGTATCTAATGGATACTTTTCAATTCAATTGAATGGAGACCATTTAAAAGGTTAGGTTGAAAATCAGATCATGGAGTTTAACACACATCTAGTCTTTTTGTCTTTTGCTTTTAATGTCATCCAAACTGAAAACTAAAAATATAAAAACCTGAGGTTATTACAAAGTGCAAGCTCTCCCTCTTGTGGATATCAAAGTAACTGCAATTACTGTTACCATCTGAGTTAATATTAAAGTGACAAATCTTCAAAGTATAAAAAAATAGTTTTCGTTCCCTGTACTTTATGGAAATGTTTAAACCATTACTTGAAAGAATGGAACACGCATGATGTTATTTCAATTATCAGGATTCCAACTAACTGTGAATTAAGTATTTAAGTCTTCTTAAGATTATGCATGGATACCTTGCCCTAGTTTATGACCTGGGATTATGACACTTTAGCACACAAGCAGACTACTTCTAAAATTATTTATGAAGAATGATATAACTACACTTGAACACTGAAATGGAACTCTCAGGCATTTCAAGATATTCAGCTAAATATTATCAATGAGACAAAAATGATGGTTGAGCATTTACTAGGTGCCAAACATTTCACTCACATTGAACAACTTAGCAAAGTGAGTAACCTCACTTTGCACATAAGGAAACGGGTTCAAGAATCCACTCCGGTCCACTATGTTGCTTGTCGAAGTTGTCTTTTTAATAGTGCAATCTACTCTTATGGAATACCATTTTTCTTATCAAAATGCCGACTGCTTAGTCTCAGTATAAAACTTCACGTCTGACACTTAATGAAGCCTGCTTTCCTGCAATTCATGAAAAGTATTACATGCCCTTATTATAAGAAAACTGTGTAAAAGCTGCTCTCTTACCTGACACAATACATTAAAATATTTAATACAGAAAATTTCTGTTAATGATTATATCCTCCCACAAGAACTCAAATTAGTATACTAAGGATGTTCACAGACATCTGTAAAATTTAAAAATATTTATACCTTGACAGTTGTGATTCACATGAACAGGTATCTTTTATTTATATGTATGCATGCATGTATGCATGTATGTATGTATGTATATATGTATGTATTTTTGAGACAGGGTCTTGCTATGCAGTTCAGGCTGGCCGTGAGCGCACTTTTGTAGCTCAGGCTGGTCTTAAACTTGCACTGATCCTCCTGCCTCAGCCTCTCAAGTACTGGGATTACAGGTGTGCACACCATGCCCAGCTCGTATCTTTTAGACACTCTAAATGTAGGCATAGGAATCTTTTTACACTGCAACCCAAGCAACAGTTACAAGGATAACACATATATACTTGTTATATATAATATACTGACACGTTTTATTCTGTATTTTTAAAATTTTTGTTACATCACAAATTTTCATGATCAGTAACCAAACAGGTTTAAATAACCTAATTTGTATTTCCTAAACCAAGGATTTACATATTCATGTATCATCTCTAACATACAGAATAACTATATAGAGGAATAAAGGATGTGTCAGAACACCCAGATCTTGTTTAAAAATCGAAGTCATCAATTTAAAGCGAACATCAAAGTAAGACAAAACACTGGCTAAAATACTGACGGGGCTATTATTAAATGATGCTTTATACAGTATTTTTTATAAAAGGCCTCCACTAATTCAAATGTTCAATCTGTTTTTACAAAAATGATGCAAGGGCTAAGTGCATGGTCTGGAGCCCATTCCTTGGGACTGTTAAAAAAGTATTAAAAAAAAAAAATGCAGTACACTATTTGCCTGGCAATGTAGTGCTTTTGAAAAAGGAGTATTCACCAGTTTTCCAAATAATATTTTTAAAAATACTTAAAACTGGAAATACTCTCATGTATTTTAATACAATAAAATTATTGAATTCTCACCTAAACGTGTACAAGGAAACTTCCCAGCCAATTTGCTATGAGAAGTCCAATCTCTCCCCACTCCCAGCATACTTAGGCACTAAAGGGAAAATATCAGGACATGCCTTTTTTTTTTTTTTTCCTTCCATGTATTTAGTGCAGGGTCTACAGGGTCTCACTGCACAGATCAGACTTAGTGATCCTCCCAAGCACTGGAATTATAGGCACACTCCACCACACCCAGTCTACACTGCCACCTCAGTGCTCCAGGGGGCAGGAGGTATGCTGAAGATCAAATCTCAGTCCTTGCCATCTGCCCAAGCAGGTGCTTTAATCTGCAGAGCTGACTGGCCTAAGACCTGCTTTAACTGAAATGTTTTTAATACACCAAACTGCCCTCAGAATGTAAAACTGGATTCAATGGGCCTGTACCTTTTCTACTGTATATTTGTACTTCAGTGTAAGAGTAGCAAGTTGTGCATTTCAGTACTTTTCCCTAAAACAATCTGTGTCTACCCACTTGATATGATGGACAGCAAGGAGCGTATACAAGTGCAAGAGTCAAGACAAGACCCAACTATACGCTCCATTTTCAGCGGTTCTCAACCTGTGGGTTGCAACCCCGATAGGGGTTGAACAACCAAAACACAGGGGTCTCCTAAAGCCATTCCAAATCATAACTGTAGCAAAATTACAGTTTTGAAGTAGCCACTAAAATTTTTTGGTTTGGGGTCACTGCAACCTGAGGAACTGTATTGTGGGGTCACAGCATTAGACAGGTTGAGAACCACTGATCTAGATGGTTTTTAATGTTTATCCAAGCATCACAGAAAGTCCAGTATACCCATGCCACTCTATGATTTGTTTTAAAAAGTGTCCATTTTCTTAGTAGAAGTCACCTAACCTAGTACAAAAGCACATGAATAACCAGACTTATAAGTTTTGGAGATCAAAATTGAGTCATCAGATTATTCATGCATGGATGGTGATCCATTATTATTATTATTATTATTATTAATATTATTATTATTGTTATTTGCAGAACCAGGGATTGAACTCAGGTCCTTGCACTTGCCAGGCAAGAGCTTATTCTACTGAGTTATCTCCCCAACCCCTAGCGATGATGATACATTAAGGTAAAGCTCTTACTTTCCTAACAGAAAAGTGGCACAAGTGGAAACCTATGATGACTTGGATACTGGCTGTGTGAACCAAAGTTCTTGTGACAGTGAAATGAAGCAAGAGTCAGCTGGTGTATACTCAGAACGAAGATCTCCTTGATTCAGATGGCAAAAACCCCCAGAAGTAAGTATTTATTTACTTGTCAAAATGCTGTAAAATGGCCAAACAGTAAGACAGTGTTAGAAGTAGGTCCAAAAACATACTGAAGGTCTCAGCAGAGTTGGAAGAGAATGCCAGCACTGCTATTCACTGTTGGAAATTGTAACAGATAAAATGACGTAAGATGTTGTAAAATACACACAGGTTAAAACACAGTAAAAATTCTGATATGCAGCAATAGCCATATTCAAAATGTGCTTATTATGAAACGTCACTGGCTAAACTGAAATCATATGCCTGCTGTACCTAGCAGATTTCTCATGGTGATCACAGGAATGTGAAAGACATGGATACATGATGGCTCAAAGTATGCACTTGTAGATACAAAGACATTATTCTTTCAGTTGAGAAATTTATCCTGAACTCAGCCATCAGGTCCTTATTAATACAATAATCAACTGAATGATACTGTGAAAATACTTTTTGCTCTCATTTCCAAATTAATTGGAATACGACATTCGACAACTGGTTTACCAGTTTCCAACTGATGTTGCACTTGCTAACAGAGCAATAGTTGACCAGCACAGCCACTTTATACAGGAACAAAGCAGAAATTCCAAATGAAATGTTGTAACTTCAAAACAGAGAATTGTTATAGTACAATCTTTTTATTTCAGAAAGTTGTAACATTGGCCTCATACGTAGCCAAAAAAACAAAGCAAACATACCACTGTCAACATATCACTGTGATGGAAATATTGATATGAAAACAATGATAAAATAGAAGGCTGAAATTTTACAAAACCAAATGTGGAGTGGGTGTTTCTGACAAGTTATGCAGCAACTGTGATGTCACTTGAAACAAAGCCCTAGCTGATGGCTATTTTACTCAGTCCTAAAAGTGTGGCTTAAATAGTCTAGTCTTTTGCAAAGAAAGCAAAGGCAAACTATCACAGAGAAATTTTCTTAGAGCACTGGGACTGTAGATTGTAAGAGATCATTTATAGCAGAGATAAAACTAAATGTTTCTGTCTAAGGAACTACATAAAAAATTGTGGAGCACATTGCTGACAGGAAAATAAGCAGGCATGCATCACAAAGCATACTGTAACAGAAAGACAAAAAAAGATGTTCATACTAAACAAAATATACATACTATCAGTGGAGGTGGTACTTATGTTGGAACCATGCGGTTGTCACATGTGAAGACTGCTATAGGTGTGATGGTAAAAGCAAAGCTCATTTTTGTGGTAGATTTTTATTTGTATTTACACTGTCCTTCCCATAGGTTTTTATAAGTTATCTGTTATGTTTTATAAGCAAGTAAACAGCTGGTAATGAAAAATGTTGGGTCTATTCTGAGCGCATACTATGTATCTGATATTTTATTGAAATTTCACTAAGTGCATGTTGTTCAGTAAGAAACCCACAAAACAGGAAGAGGAAAGGGGACAAGACTGCCATAAAGGAAAGGAAAAGAAAGCATAAAAGGTGTCAGCATAAGTGATGCTAGTGTATGGAACATGTAGTTGTCATGTGTGACAACTGCTCTTGGTGTGACAATTGAAGCAAAGCTTATTTTTATGTGGCATTGTTCTATTCGTATTTTCATTGCAGTTCACGTAAGAATTTATTTCTGCTGTTATCTTTTAGTTTTTGTAAGGAAATACACAGCTGTTGTGACACTAAACACACAATACACAAAGAATATTAATCGTTTATGTTCCTGTTAACTATATATTGTATAGCCCGGAATGGTGACACATGCCTGTAATCCCAGCACTTGCAAGGCTGAGGCAGGAGGATCGATGTGAGTTCAAGACCAGCCTGGGCTACAAAAGCGAGCTCAAGGCCAGCATGAACTGCATAGTGAGACCCTGTCTCAAAAAGACAAGAAAAAACCAAAAAAACAAAAAACTATATACTGTATAACTTTTTGACCAAACAGGAAGACCACTGAGATGTCAAGTATGTCCTACAAAAAGGCCAGGAAGGCAAAAGACATGTACTGTCAGTGTGTATGTGTAGACAATTTATGTGTGTGAAATGTGCTATTGTTATGTGTGCAGACCACCTTACGTATGACAACTAAAGATTTTTTCTGTAGAGTGACATTGGTATTTTTCACTGTAGTTCATATGAGAATTTATTTCTGATGTTATTAGACCTTGCACAACAAAAACAAGTCAATGTTGAAAATTTTGATGCTTTTTTTAATAAACAATATTTTATTTTTGTGATTTTTTTCCTGTTAAGTACTCACTGTTTAATCTATAAAATGAAAATTAATTATTGATCAATAGAAATAATCTAAAGAAAAACATAGATCTGACACATTTATATACCTTGATAAATCTTATACTTCCAGGGCTACAATAAAGTATTTTTAGACTAATCTTAACAATACCTTCTAAAAATTAAAAACTGTTTCTTTTAAATGATTCTCAGAATTGATATTGGACTTCAGAGAATTAAAAGGCTACAATCTACTCATGTTAAATTATAGCTTCATGGTCTAAAAGCTGGATTTTTAGCTTAATGGTTTTTTTAATCGCCCTAAATCCTGGCACAGAGATTCTTCATTATTTTGTTAGGTGTCTGATGCTTTCAAGCAGGTATTATGGGGAAGGGTGTGAGCAAGAGGCAGATTTGCAAAGTATTCTCAATGGAAATGATCCAGATTATGTAATCTACAATGAATGGAAGCAAAAGTCTAGTTATATACCATTTAGATCTAATTTGAGTTGATTCTGGCACAGTTTAATTCCTTGATATAATCTGAAGTAGTCTGTAAAAATGATAAGGTAGGCTATAAGAAAAGCTTTATGTGGACATTGTATTTGACATATTGCAGGGGCAGGGAAAGGAAAAAACTTCTTTGTGGTAAATGCAGATAAAATTGTGATGGCATAACTGAAATGTTGTTCAAACAGGAGAGCTGAGTAATTGCACCAGCCACAAAATCTGGTTACTTTACAGAAGAAGTCTGCCCACTCTTGATCTGGAAGAATAGTTGTGTATCATTTCATCAAACTGTTTTCCCTAGTTGATCTTCCTCTCAAGCAGCAGGCTTTTGACAGGATTAGGTCTGAGACGATTCACATTTTATATAAGTCAATAAACTTAGGAAGCCAAATGATTTAACACTGAAGTCAAATCAATTAATTTTCACTGGATGGAAGGTATACATGTAGAAGAGGTCATCCTAACATAGTAGAAACAAAATTAATTCATTTAAAACAAAGATGGCACTTTAGTAAAAAGAATTTAAATAAATTAGAAACATATAAATTCTGACAGCTAATTAAAAAGAATACTCTTAAAATTCAAGCTATCACAAAGACAAAAGTTGTCCAAGTAAACTTTTAAGACAAAAGTGTATTACTGTATGAAAATATGTAATTACTTGTATACAAAACCATGGATTACTACTGAATACTTCCACAAAGCTAGTTTCTTAAAGTTGAATCTAAAATATTAATGTTTAGAAATTTTCAGACACTAAAATGTGTACCTCTCTAATACTTAAGCTCAAGCCTGCTAGTAAGTGTTTTTTATAAATATATTCTGAGGTTACACTGAATATCCAAATATTATCCATTTGCTTTATTTTTAGGTAAATCCTAACAGAAATGAAGGTATAAACACAAAGCAACCTACAGAAGAAAACACATGCTAATGGTGAAGAACATTCATACCTTGAAATGCTTAGTCTTTGGAGATCACTACTCTTCAGATTGTCTTCCTGAGATGAATCCTGTCATTTGTTTAAAACATAAAAAGTTAAAAAGTTGAATTATTATGTTTTATTTATTCCAAGTACTAAAAGCCAGAGATATGTTTCAACTTGCACAGAACACATCAACTGGATAGTTTAAAACTAGATTTCATACTCAATTATAATGAGTATAATGAAATGTACAATAAAGCTACCTCATAAGTTTCTAAAAAAATTCTAAATCATTCTCAATTATTTAAAGTATTAATGATTTAAATTTCTTTCAAAAATAAAACTCTCACAGAATCATACAAATTACTGAGCATATCAATTATAAATCTATCTTTTAGAAACTATGACATTTATCAAATCACTGTTTCTCAAGGTATATATGAATGAACTCCATGAGAAAGAACGGTTTCTTGGTTATTTCATATTTTTGTATGATAACCAAATGTACTAAGTTACTATGTAGAAAGATCAGCATAAATTTCCTCTTCACACAAACAAAATAAACTAGGAAGAACTTCATAAAGTCCCTATACTCATAAGCTTAAAAAAAATCAAATTTAATTTAAGTTACACTTTTTAAAGTGAAGATTAAAAGCTACACAAGAACTTCATTAGTACTCTGAATATGAGAGAGTAATCAGCTCCAGGTCTCTGCTAAGAATTACACAGCATTGTGGGGAGCTCTTTACAGGAAGGGGAAAACAGAATGGCCCCAAAAGTCAGGGGAGTTATGACACTAACAAAGCACATACCCTTGAATAGTGTTCTTCCCTATTTTCCACAAGAATCGAATAAATCAGTACTTTTAGTTTCTATCATTAAAAACAGTTTCATTAGTATATACTTAACCATGTATACTTAGAACATATCCACTGGAAATGTACTCATTTTTAAAGCCAAAAAATGTAAAAGAAGAAAGAAAATATCTGACAGTTAGGACAAGAAAATTACAGTTTCTAACAACTCAGAAAAATCTACTAGAACTCAACAGTAAGCTTTAAGAAGTTGTTTTTAATACTCATACAATTTTTGCAGCCACTAATCAATTTGTACTGTTTTGAAGGCAGTAAGTGAAGTTCCCTACCTTGTACAAGGTACAGAAGTCTAACATAAATGATGGTTCATGGATACGAACTTACTGTAAATCACTACAAAGGCTATTAAGAACCTCAAACATCTTCTGTATCAACTCCATTTTATTGATTTAGTGTTTCTTATACTTCTAGAAAGATCCCAGTGTAACTGCTTTTGAAACCTTAATCCAACACCAAACTGTAACTAAATTCATACACACACACACACACACACACACACACCCAAACACCAGTATATCCATGTAGTATATTGTTCTATATTTCAAGCAGTACTAAAAGTATATTTCACAAAAAGTATCGTCTTAAAAATTATTTGCAAAACTGGCTATAGCAAGTGTATTAATGTGAAGAGAATGTCTTTCTTTGGCTTGCCCTCAGATTCCCACATCTGAGAGCATTCTAATTAGCTAGCCCTCTGAAATAAGACATCTATTAAAAGTAGATATTCCAGAGTAATGACATTTCAATTTGGGATACCTGATAAATTTTTACCTCTGTTCCACTTCTTGGTTCATTTCTTTACATTAGGAAAGGCACTGATTTTTTTTTTTTTTTCCCACAGCTTTCTCCAATCACTAATAAATGCTTGTTCAAGCAAGGACTATGTTTTAAACCTCTGTCCGTTCAGTATTCCTCCTGAATTTCATCTACAACTCTTAAAATTTTTGTTTCTCAGACTTAGTTTTATCATTAAAATGAAACTTTGTAAAATGATGAAATTTGTAAGTTTTTCCAAAACTTTCTGTGCTCATCCTACTTTAGACAGATTTTAAACAAAATTTATTCCCTAGCACCATCTAGTGGCAAAGAATAAGTTAGGAATGAAATTTTACTCTCAACCCAGACACTTAAATGCATGGTCATTTTGGATTAGTCTCATTAACTTATTTTGGAAAGCACTTGGTACTGAAGATGGTATATATGTCCTGGGCACTATACCACCTGATTTACATACAGTAATTTAATGTTGATGAGAAAAAATGAAGTACTTAAGATGCATAGAAAATAAGATCCTTGAAAGTGAAATAATGTGCCTAATGGCACACAACAAATAAGCAATGCAACTTGTGAGTGTATGGAGTTTCATTACTCCACAATACGTGTCATACATTACAATGAAATATCCTTAAAAAGCTATCAAATTACTTCAAGTAGAATATCTATACTATTATAATCCAGAGCTGTAAATTGTAAATATTTTCTTACAAACATTTTTTTCCCAAAGGCTCTCAGAGGCCATGTAATGGGCTTGTGCAACAGGAGTGTAGAAGCCTTTGAACAAATGGTGGTAGGTACTTGGTTACATTCTAAGCAGGAAAAATCAACTTCCAATGTCAAGAAGAAAAACAAAAGCCTAAACAATATTCTTTTGGCTCTAATAAGAATTAACCACAATTATCAGAGTTTCTTCTTTATAAGAGTTCCAAAGTGGGGTCTCTAATGTGAGTTCTCAGTGCCCTATTTTGAGGAATTTATCTGTTTAAGGATAAGGCATAAGGTTACTTCATTCTCCTATTTGACTCTTATCCAGTGATCACCTCTGCTAAAGACAATATAAAGATAAGTGAAGGACCTCTGGGATTTGGGCAACACCATGGCTGGCAGTGAAGTATGGGAAGCATTTCCTTTTAGATAGTGATATCCCAGAGGAACAAAAAAACTAGGAGGCTGTCCCTAATAGCGTTGAGTGGAGGATTACTGAGTTGTTTATACTATACAGATGACAAAAATGCATGAAATGGTTATCTACTCCAGATTAGTAACCTTCAATTTCCTTGAACAACTATTTCAAATTTTCTATTTGGTACAAAGTTCTCACACTCCCTTGCTCCTGATTTTCTCTGTTGTCCTTAGCCCTGCATGTTGCATGTTATGGCATCTGAAAAAAATGACTCCTAGAAACCATTAGTAAATGCATTTCTGGTGAGAGACTGAGAGACCCCTCCATCTCAGTAGATGACTTCAGGCTAAGCACACTAGAGAAGCATGGTAGTATTTTGCTCTCGCTGCTTTTGTTGCTGTTTTCTGCCACTATGAACTGCTGATATCTGCCATGTGCTACTCTGCCTTGAAGCCAGTTCAGCAATAAAAGTTAACTAAGGCAGAGTTTGGTACCAGAGAAGTGGGGCTGCTGCTGTGACTATTCCTGATTGTATGATTTAGAAGCTATTGGTAATGGTTGTGGGAAGAGTTTAAAAAGGTTTGAAGATGTCTCCTGAAAAAAAGTAACACCTTAGACTGTTCAGTTTGGCAGGTTCTGGTCAGAATCAGAACCAGAAAGCTGATAGAAAACCGAACTTGGGAGGCTTCTGCTGGGAAGGACGACAGCATTGGCTGTTGGAATCCAAATGATGTGTTATGGCTTGGTAGAAAGGTTATCTGCATTTTGCTTATGTCCAGAGACTTTGCCTAAGATTAAGATATAAGGGTGGTGGACTAAATAAGATGGTGAATGAAATTTCAATGCTGTCAAATATTGAGGCAGTGGCACAGCTACTATTGAGAGCTTTTAGCCAGATTAATGTTGACAATCAAGAGCAAAGAGCCCAGAACAATGATTTAAAACGCTGTGAGTTTGGCCAGAAAGGAAGGTGCAGTGAAGTTGTGGACTGTAAAGGTAGAGTAGAGGAAATGTCAGTTGTTGAGAAAGAACAGGATATCAAGATGGACTGAGCACATCACATGCTGCAAGTTTCCACCCTTTGCACCATGCAACTGCAAAACTGAAAGACTGCTTTGAGGAGAAAGCTGGAGAGCACCATATTCTAGAATGGTAGCAGCCACAGCAGGTGCAGGAATAGGAGCAGCACAGAGAATTTGTTCCTCAGAACTGGATTCAGAGTGCTCAGTAATCTAGGCTCTCGACTCTTACAGCCAAGAAAGGAGGAAGCCTGGCTACTATTCCATCTGGCAGTGGACCCTGGCATCATCTACATGGCCCAGGTTTTAAGTGTAAGAAGAATACAAGAGTTCTGAGGTTAAGCAGGCTTCTACCTGGATTTCAGAAGACCTGGGAGGCCAGGCAGTGTGTATGAGGACAGTGTGTGAAGCTGTGAGAATTGAAATGTGCACTGGGCACACAAGAAATTTGGAAAAGCCAGGAACTTGGATGGTCTGAGGAATGCTCCAAAAAGGAAGCAAAGTGGGCCCAAGACAGAAGCCATGGGAGCTACAACTACCAGAAGTGCCACAGAGGTGAAACCACATGGAGCTCAGAATTTATCAGAGTGCCTTAAATGCTGAATGTGGAACTAATAAACCTAATGTCTGCCCCGCTGCATTTGGAACTTGCTTTGATCCCAATGCTTTGCATTCTCATTTGTACATTTTGGAATGGTAATGTTTACTGTGTGTCACTGAATGTTGGAAGTGTTTTAACTTTTCATTTGTATAGGAGCACACAGTTAAAAGAGTTTGCCTTAGATCTTGGGGGAGACTTGGGACTTCAACTTTTTAGCAATGCTGAAACTGTTAGGACTTTGGCAACGCTCAAGAGAGAGACTGAAATGCCTTCTGCATAAAAAAATATACAGGAGTCTTTGTGGGGCCAGGGGCAGAATGTTATGGTTTGTATCTAGATGTATTTCAAAGCCTCATGCAACTATGGGCTGAGCTTCTACAGGATGAATGATTCACAGTCCAATGCTGGGATTATGGGTATGAGTGCTGCACCTAGCCTGGGGCAGGCAGCGTGCACAGAACATAAGGGAGGAAAAGAAGCTTGCTCCTGGCTGCTCCTCCCCTTTTGCTCTTGCTGTTTTGCTGTTTTCTGCCGCCATGAACTGTTGCCATCTGCCATGCGCCACTTCAGTGTGGAGCCAGCGGAGTATGGACTGAAACTGCTACAACTATGATCTAAATAAACCTTTCCTTAATTTTAGGTGTTGGGTATTTTATCTCAGCAACAAGAAAAAAAGTAAACAAGGCATAGGGCTCATAAAGCTTCCTTACAACCTGGTGGTTTTTCTTTAAAGAATTCTAAAAGTCATGTTGTCACCTGCAATCTATAAATAAATCTCAGTTAAGCAAATTCAGAAATTTAAAAATTTGCGCTGTTTTCAAACATTACCAGGACAAAAGAGAAAATAAAGCAAAGGGAGTTTGAATGGTTATGTAACTTCACAGGTATTTTACATCTCTTTTAGAAAGAAAATTATATACTTCTAGGGCCAAACTACAAGTATACAGTATGAATTTTAGAAACGATCAAAAAGAAAAATGAGTTTTTCACTGAATGAAAACATGCCTAAGTATTTATAATTAAGGATAACTATATCATTTTATAATGCACAAAGAATACTAAACTTCTCCATTTGATAGTTTTACAATACCATTTGTTTAGCTTTCTGTAGCTCTATTTTGAGATCATTACGTTCTTTTCTCATCAGTTCCAGCTCTTGTTCCAAACCATGGATCTTCAGGTCACAGCTCAACTTTTCCACCTCCCAGTGTGAAGAAGGTGGATTTAAATTCCTCATCACTACAAAAAGGATTAATATCAATATTGTTATCTGTGCTTTGCTGCACTGATTAAAATTCTAAAAAGGTTATGATGATAAAATATAGATCAGAGAAAAATAAATGTAAAACATACACAATAATTAATAGCTTATATGGACAGTAAATATTTTCAAAAGTCAATGCTTTAGACTATATTACTCAATTCTAGTTTTCTATTTAATTTCAACTATAAATTCATCAGCTTAGAATTTTCACAGATACCACACAAATCCAATATATGCTTACATGTAGACAGATTGATAAACTATTCTGTATAATCCAGAATTAAGATGAGGCTCAGCTAACCATTTCCCCTAGTTTCTTCAAATTACAAGGCTTGGCCAATAGCCTTGTCAAAACAAAGTCTATTGATAAACATTCCACTATAGAACGCAATACAACTTGATTCTGTTTTTCCTTCAATACAGTTCTTTTAGTTTCTCCATGTACAAAAAGCTCTAACCAGCTACAAAATCTATTAATTTTCTATCCAAAGTATCTCAGAGGCCTATTCTTCAGCTTATTTCATGGGAACAGACTTAATTTATAACCGTAAGATCAAATTTTCCACCTTAACATTTCATCTGTATCTTTTAACAATCTTTATAAAGAAATAAATAAAATGGAAATGAAAGTGCTTCAGAAGTTTCTAAGAAGCTCAGTGTGAAAATAAGACAGGACAGTTCTACCAGTGAGATCAAACTTTAGATTTAAAGCTGGGGTTTTACTCTTTTCCTCCTCTACTTCATCAAAAGTAGCCCTGAGTAAAAACCATCAAATTTAAAGAAGAATACAGTTTCTAGCTAAGAAAAAGTTAAATGAAACAGATTATATGAAAGGAGTACAGAAAAATTAACATAAGCCAAAAATTAAAAATAAGTTATGGCCACAGAATGAATATATGCAACTGATAATATAACATACAAAGTAAAAAAATGTATTAATTCTGTTAGCATTTTTACAACAAGTAAGTGGCATACCCTGCTGAGTTTCCACCTCTGTTCTCAGCTGGAGGAGTTCTACTTCTTTAGATTGTAGCTGCTCATTCAATACTTTCAAAGATTCAGAGTTGTCTTTATTCTATTTAAGTAGGGAAAATGCCAAATTACATTTAATAAAGTCTCTCTCTTCATATATTGGCATCATACCCTAACTTTCAGGTAGAGATTGAAAAAACTTAATTCTAGCCTTTAAAAGTAAGTAGGGAAAATGAACTCAGTTTTTCACTAATCTCCATTCCTTTTATCTCAGGACCTTGCTATTCAACAGCTTCTTATAAACACAGTTCTATTATGGCATGATTTTTAAAATAAATTAGTGGTGTTAGATTAACGTCTTTAAGTCCTAAAGAGCATTACAAACTGATTATTTACTTCTGAATTGAAATAAAATACAAATATAACTTAAAAATCCCACTTGTCCTTGAACATGTATATTTTAAATTTCTAATGAATAAATATAACCATTAAACCGCTTTTTATTTTTAAATCTCTTGAAAAAGAAAACTCATTTGTAACATAAATTTTTTTTTTCAGACCAACTTACCATTTTATCCAATTTGCTTTTCAAATTATCTCTATCAATGCAAACCTCTCGATATGCATGATAAGCCTTATTTACTTGTTCTCGTCCCACAGAACTTGTTTCTTCATCTAATCGAGCTCCTACAAGCTGATGGTATGAAATTAGAAAGAAAGCTTAAGACACACTGTGAAGGAAAAGTAGGTGTGATAGCTCTAAAACTTTAATTGTATCACAGAGATAAAGTCCCATTTATAATTAAGTATTTTATTTCTAAGCAATTCATCTTTACTGATTGAGAAAGAGCTCAGAATTAAGTTTATCATTTTTCCATGCTTTTAATTAGTATATAGTACATATTATTTTACTATTATACATCAAATCCCATTTTCCTCCTGAATTTTAAAATATAGCTGAGTGCTAAAGTTACCTTCTCTCTTTATGCCAGTACATCACAGATTTAATCACTCATAAGAATGGAAAGAAATTAAGACAATTTTTACAGCTGATTCTTCTTGAGTTCATCTCCATATGAACTCAAAGTCTACGATGTTCCATACTGAAATTTTTGTTTTTTTCACTCAAGCACATCCTCTCTCACCCCCCACAAAAGATGCAAAAAAGCAGTGATCGCAGCAAATGGCAGTTGCAGTGAAACAACACGAAGAGCTAGAGAACATTTTGAGTTTTTCTTGAGGTTTCTGTGCTCTATTCATTCAGAGAACTTTATTCTGAATGAGGCTTTTTTTTCTTGGTAGTACCAGAAATTGAACTCAGGACCTTGTGCTTGCGGTAAGCACTTATTCCACTGAACTATATCCCAAGCCCCCAGCATTCTGAATGAAACAAATAAATGTTTATTTGTTAAAACCATTATCTTCTTTCTCCTTCCTTCTTCCTTTTCCTCCTCCTCTTCTTTTAATGCATTTAGTACAGGGTTTACAAGGTCTTACTACATAGACTCGACTCAGTGATCTACCCTCCTGTTTTGGGCCTCCCAAAGTTTGGGATTACAGGCGCATGCCACCTGGTTCAGTCTCAGTCACTCCCTCAGCATGCACAGGAGCAAGACTGGCACAGGGGTGAGGCTTGTCCCGGGGCAAGGCAGGCTGGGGATCTAATCTCAAAACTATTATTTATATGTGTGCAAAAACACAAGGGAATGTAAAGGTAAAGATTTTGGTCTTGGTGAAGAACTTATTGGATATATTTAATGTTCTAGCAAATTTTCTGTACTGGTATTGCTCCATTTAATTTCCTCACTTGTTTGCACAAACTTGAACATTCTGAAGATTTCTGCAGCTAGGAAGACAATCTGAGAAATGTCAAGTTGTTAAATCTTATTGTAAAAATATTTGCTAAGCACATGATAAATGAAATACAGTATGGTAGCTTTATTGCTCAAAAATTCTGAGATTCACAGTAACTTGTCCTTGGAAATTCAGTATAATGAAGGACTACAAGGTAGAAAATATCTTATCTGTATATTAAATTACTATTTATGTCATAAAATATGATGAAAGTAGATGAAAAACTCACTTTTTCTTCCAAAAACCTTATTCTTTTCTTTAGGAAAGAGTTTTCTTTCTCTGAATCATTAAGTCGTTTTTTGATGTCTTCATAAGCAGTGACCAGGGCAAAATGTGAGGCAACAGACTCATCTCCTGAATATAATGAAACTGGAGTCACTGCATCTCTTCTATGAGCTTTTTCATGATTCAGAATGCAGATATCATCTTCTACTAATGCATCCATGACAGCTACTTTAAAAAAAATGAGCAGGAAAAAAAAGATATATTTAGCAATGACTTAACGTGACAATGTTGACAATGCCAACTTTCTTTTAGAAGTAGTAAGATGCAATTGTTAGGAGTACAGCTGCCTCATTTATAATCAAAGTTCTACCATGTATAGTTTGTCTGAGTTTGTAAGATTCAAGACAGATTGGAAATTGTTGAAAACCCCTGCCTCAATTTCCTTATTTATAAAGTTTAGGCAAGCAACTACCTCAGTCTTAAGTATATTTAATGCCCCAAAGTATTTAAATCTGCAATCTATTATTAGAAAGTTTTATAAAAAGCTACAAAATATTTTATTGAAAGAATCAGAATTTTTATGCTTTCATTTGTTCATCTTTAAAATAGTAAGTTTTACAGCTTTTCAATCTATAAATTTTCAAAAACACTTTCAACATAATTCCTTATGTTACAGAACTTTGAACATACTAGTATACTGTATATTCTTTAATTATTAGTACTTTAGCTATGTTGTCATGAATTCACAATAGAAGACAAACTGATTAACATTGAAGGGTCCACTCAAACTATTATCTCCATATACTGTTGTAGTGGTTGATACAATGTGTCAACTTGGCTGAATGACTCAGCAGCCTGGTTCCCTGTTGATGGGAGCCCCACTCTGGGGTACAATTGGTTCTTCCCTGGAGTATCACCCGGGCCTGCCTAGGATATGATTGGATTTCTCCCTAGAACGGGATCAAGGGCCCGTCCTGGGGTATGATTGGTTCCACCCTAGGGTGCA